>BQKN01000102.1:865646-876076 GCA_022839385.1 Asparagus kiusianus | reverse complement strand
GTTTTGGGATACAGTTTATACTCGTGCACCCACTGGAGTTTCTGGGAACAGTTTATACTCTTATACCGGTCGGAGTTTTGCCGTTTTTTTTTAACTGGCTCACTCTAGCGTTATGACGCCGGCTTCAACCAAGGTTTGGATGCTATTCTTGAGTGTAAAGCACGCCTTGGTTGGGTGAAGGATCCTCTTGTGGTATGCGCAGTACTTCGGATCCGCAGTGTTGTCAGCTTCCTCCTGATTCGTGATCAGTGGGAGCTTGATCTTGTTATTGTCAAGGAGGGATTTGAAGATGGCTGGAACATCTTCGTCCTTGAAGGAGTACTCTTTTTGAGGCCTCTGATCCGAAGTTTTCTGTTGTCTCCGGGACTGCTGTTGCGACGTTTGATTGGCGTCAATAGCCGCTGTAGGTGTTTTGCCCTTACCACGGGAGGCGAAGTTCGAGTTCGGAGGATTTGTCGTCGATTGACTCCTCTCGGCTCTCTTCCTTCGGAGGAAGCGTTCGGCTTGCTCACCTCGGACCTTCAAGTCTTTCCAAGTGTTGGACGGTGCTGTCCCTATTGCTTCCAACACGTCCAATGCGAGGTTGTTGTGGCAAGTCTGGAGAATAAACTCTTCAGTGATTGGATCCCGGCAATTCAACGCTTTGCTCCGGAACCTCTTGACGAAGGTTTTGACCGGTTCCCCGTCCTTTTGTTTCTCGTCGAGCAACGTTCCGATGGATATCTCGGTGTCGTCGTCGAAGAAGTTGGTGAGGAATATGGTCTCCATATCATCCCAGCTGCTCACGCTACCTGGCTTGAGGCGGTGGTACCAATCGAAGGAGGCTCCGCGAAGAGTGCCAACGAATGACCGCACCATCAGAGGCTCATTGCCGGAGATAACACCCAGGTGCGATTTGAAATAAATCAAATGCTGAGTGGGGGAACCTTTCCCATCGAACGGCGTGAAGTTGATTAGACTAAACTTCGCCGGATAGGGGATTGATTCCCACTCCCTTGGGTATGGACAAGGAATGCCTGTTTTCTTCACCTCTTGAGCGGACATCAAGGTATTGATTTTGCTCTCGAGGCTTTTGATCTTCAAGTTTTCACCTGTATCTTTGTTGGCATCCTCATTACCACCCCCTACGTTGATGGGAGGGTCATCGGCATTGCGAGTTTCATCCGTATCCGTATGCTCAACTTCTTGAACAACCTGATTACGGTGGCTTGGTTCGCCTTGCTGGTTCCTCAGTGCCTGGATTTGCTGCTCATGCATCTCCCTCATGGTCTGCATGGCCATCTGCATCTCGAGCCTGAAGGTCTCCTGTTGTTTGGCCATGGCTTCTTCGAGCATCTTGGCCACTTGTTCCGCGCTTATCATGAATGACTCGCGGGGTTCCCCTTCGCTGGATACAGTGTTGTCAGATGCAACCGCAGAGCAAGCATCCGATTCCTCATCCTCTGAAGGTGGACTTATCCGAACCCTACCATAAGTTCCTCGTACGATGGCTCCGGACTGCAGACGGGTTAGACGCCGCGACGCTTTCAAAATCGACTCGAAATCATCCTGTGTCGATGTCCTTTTGCTGGTCACGCTAGCGGTGACCCTTGGAAATTCTCTATCTTCAACCACCGCTCTCCTTCGTCAGGAACGCGTAGGCCTTGGCTTTGGCGTCTTAGTGCTGAGCCTTTCGAACACCGAAACCCTTTCGGGGACCGTCTTAGTGCAATTACACTGAGACAATACTGCCCGAATGAGTTTGGAACAGGGGCACTGAGTTTTAAGCCTACGAGGGCTTCTCTTTCTTGTCTTGCTCGTACCCCCAGCACGATAGTACAACTCGTCAATTTGATCGGAGTAACCTATCGTGTGTTGGTACGATTTCTCAGGTATAACGTTATCATCATCGGATGACAACGTTTCCTTCTGAGAGCGAATTACCTTATTTGGACTTTCGAGAGTCACTCGCCTCGAAACGCGCCTTTGTGGGCATGAATTCTCAACGGGCTCTCGAACCTCGATGCGCAAATTGGTGTGCGCAGCTGCTTTGAACTCCTTGTCATGCTGAGAGTGATAGCGACCCCCAGCATGTTGAGTCGTTTAGGGCTCTCTCATCGGGCCCAAACGATCTTGAATTAGAGCTTTGCCTCTTTCATCGGGGATTGGACCGAGGCGTTCCAAAATTGACCTCCTTCTTCGGGATGGTTCCGCAGGATCTCCCGGAGCAATTGTAGGGATCATCGGTGATTTGAGTTGGCTCGCCGGAGGTTGAACCTGCTTCGAAGGTTGCAAAGGTTGCTCTTTGGCCTGCATCGTCGCTTCGGATTTCAGCCTCCAGACTTAGCGAGTTGATGGTGGCTTCTTAGCCACCTCCTTCTGCAGCTTCCTACGGGCTTCCTTGACTCGAGCCCGTACTTGCGCTGATAATACACGGCGCTTGCGAATGCGCTCCTCCAGCGTTGATCGGTTCCGTTTGATGCGGATCCATTCGGTTGTTAGTGGCTTGGAAGAGCCGCCGTTCATCTGTTGTTGAGGCTGCTTGCCTCTTCTATTTTTCAGCTCCGCCTTGTAACAGACTCCGTCCACGGATTCCATCGCCTTTGCGAATTGTTTCGCAAGGCGTTGACGTTACCTTTGGCGGGCTCTCTTTGAGAGAGTCACTACGCCTTCGGCAACGGAGGATTTAGCCAGAGCGGATCTGACTTGGTTGGAGGTTGGGGAGATCTCACCCAATGCGGCTTCGGCATCAAACGGGGCGAGATCTTCGTTGGTAGCTTCAACATCTTCGTACCAACGAAGTTTCCTCTTGGAGGAGAATTTTGGAGACTTGGACTTACGGGAGGAGGTAGATCCGGACGAGGACGACAGGTACGCCTCGAACTTCTGTTGGTCGAACTCGTATTCGACCTCCTCCACGACCGAGATCGGGATCCGCGGCTGCAATGCAACGATCTCGTCGGCGAGATCGGTGGCTCCCACTGTGGTCGCCAGATTGTTCGCGGGAAAATTTGTGTTCTTCTTCATTGATTCCATTGTACACTTTCGTAATAGTTTATCGATTATAGAAATCCGGTCTTTTTATAAGATCCGGTAACAATGAAAAATCAAAAGAAATAAAAAAGATTACAACTTTCTTTCCTTGTTTGTCGAACGAATCGCGAGCTCCTGTTATACGGTCACTCGCTTTGTGTGGGTTCTTTGCCTGCGCCGGGGTTGTTTGGCGTGGACCACCGCGTGATCTCGATCCGGTCGGATCTACACGATATGACGGGTATTATCTCACGAAGGAAATAATAGCCGGGTGGGGTACTAATTCACCAAGGAAATAGTAGCCCAAGTGTCGAAATCGACCAAGCGAATTCGAGACTCTTCTCGGGATCTAAGAACCAAGCTTAGATCCGGAGGAAAATCGTGTAGATCTCAGATCCGATCCCTCTCGAACTCTTGCCTTATTTGGCGTTGTCGATCGCTGAGCACCAGATCCGGATGAACAAGTCTTGAAGCCTCCAAAGATTGAATCTTTTCTAAGTTTTGAATCTCCAATCCAGCAGGGCTTCGCCTCCTCCAAAATCCAACCTCTTAACCAAATGAGCACAAGGCCTATTTATAGGCACTCAGAACTGTGCATTTGCACAGTTCTGGGCCTAGCCACCTGTGGGTGGCTCGGCTCTTGGCCGAGCCACCCACAGGTGGCTCGGCCTTGGCCGAGCCACCTCAGGGTGGCTCGGCTTGGGCCGAGCCACCCTGGGGTGGCTCGGCTAAGGCCGAGTCCTCGGGTGTTTGTCCGTTTCGCCGTTTTCCGGTGTTTCCGGTTCTCCGTTGTTCGGATTTGATTCGGTTTGTGGTTGACTTGGTCTGGAATCGATTCGTTGACTTGATTCCAAATATGGCAGTTAATCTGCTTCTGAGTTCGAGTCAGGAATTGATCTTGATTCGATCGTTACATCACCGAGTTCGCTCTTGTTTAGATGACTCGGTGATTCCCCGAAACGTTGGTTTGATTCCGCGTGCGAGTGGATGCATTCCAATGCTTGGGTGCGATTTGTTGGCTTCGTCGCTTCGTTAACTTGCTCTGTTGCGTATGGCTTGGCTTCGGCGTTAGCGGGATAACGGTCGTGCTTGGATACGTCGCTCGATGGTCCGTTTATTGAATTGGCGTCGTCGAGCTGTGATAAGGGACCTATAGGCAATTTTATACGCCTACAGAATTTATGATGATATATTAATTTCTCCCTTTCCAACAAGAGTTAGGAGAGTAGCTCCTCAAAGACCAAAGCCTCGGCATGAAGACTAACTTGTGGCAATAATAGGTGCACCTATCAAATTAGAGGTCGAGACCACTGCGATTGAGGCTGCGACAGTGGATGTGCTAAAGACAATAGTTAACCTGTTGACATAACGGGTGCACTTGTAGAGCTAGAAATTACAACTACCACCGTCGAAGCTACATTACTAAAAGTACTGAACGCAATGATCGAACCTATCAGAAAGACAGATCCTCTTGCAAGGCATGACACTACAGTAGATGCACCAACAAATGTGCCAATGACAACACTGTTGGTTGTATGGCCTTCTCCTCCATTGATCAAGATAATATCAATGGCTTTACCTACAACAACTATTTCGAGTGTATTGGCATCACTTTCCCCATTTCTCCTGCCAAGTGGCGATCAAGCAAAAGTCGTCTCATCGACAACTGATGCATTGGCAATCTCGATCGAAGGGGGTTCTCCAAGTCATGTAGATATTCTGCAATCTCCCGACACTGATGATTTGATCGTGTTGTAGATTCATATTATGAGCGAGAGCTTGATGAAGCTATGCAACTTTTTTGTTGAAGCTGCTATGGCACCAACAAAAGTTTATCTACTCGTACTTTTGGTATAATGAGGGAATAGCTTGGTCACCTAGTGTCCATTACGGGAATCAAGCATGCTAAACCCTATAAGAAGCTTATTGATGAAGCTGAGTCTCAATTCTAGAAATTGTAATAGCTTCATACTTCATAACATTAACATTGTGGGAATTGTTAAGCTTCAATTTTGTTGACGCTTAGATCATTTCGCAAAATTGAAGAATCTGTTCGCTAGAAGGTGGAGCAAATAGGTAAAAGGTTGTAAGAATTGAATGCCGACCTTGCAATTGTTATGGCAATCAGGTGGAGCTTAATAATGCTATATTTCAGTAGGAAACTACCATTGAGGAGGCCAAAGTGGCCATCATTACAGCTCAAGCCAGGTTGGAGGTAGCTCAACAGCAGAAGGAGGAGCTTGAACTTAAGTTCTCTATGTTGATCACTGAGCGTGATCTTAAAGGTTCTCAACTTTAAACTGAGACAGCTAGATTGAGGAAGCTACTAGGGCCCGAGTTGCTCCTGTTAACTCGAGGATCCTGAGGGAAAGAGCTCTAAAAGGTGTTCTTGAATCTAGGGATACCAAAGTGAATGAATGTATGCTCACATCCGTTCCTTATATTCGTATTACCCTTTAGGGTTTTCTCTCCTTCTGTAATAATTGATAATAATAAAGAACTTTTGCCATTTTGGTATGATAGAGGTGTAGTGTTAACATATTGTATTCACAACTCTAATAGAGAGGAAATAAAGCTAAAAAGATAGAGGTATAATGTTAACATATCAAGTTTTGTGGGTTTAGTACTGTTCAAAGGCATAGTGTTAACATGACAGTCCGAGAGTATTTGACAGAGGTGTAATGATAACACGTCAAATAAAACATCTGATAGAGGTGTAATGTTAATCAGTCGGATTCGAAGGAGTTCAAATGATGATTATCATTTGGTAGTGTAATATTAACTTTACTGTAGGAAATTGATAAAAGTGTAATGTTGATTAATCAATTTTTATAGCAATGGACTGATAGAGATATACTGTTAACCGGTCAAATCTAAAGAAACTAGTTAATAGAGGTGTAATGTTAACTAGTCAACAAGACATCTCAATAGCGGTGTAATGTTTACTAGTCGAATCACAAGAGTGCGAACCATTCAGAGGTGTAATGTTAACATGATGGTGGTGATATATTTTGGAGCCAAGCAAAGGTGTGGTGTTAACTTGATGACTCGTTGGGGATTTTCATTAGATTTTAGGTCAAAATGATTGATAATATAGACTGATAACTTATTCTCATGATTAATGGTGGAAACTTAAACATAGCCAGAATCTCTACGGGAGATGAAATTGGCCAGGATCAAGAGTAATATTTCTTAAGAAACTTCTCGTTGATTGGAGCCAAGAGCCTATTTGCCGTTTGGGTCAATGATGTAGTATTTGTGAATATGTCGAGACTGTAAGTGCACAATCAAGTTATAGTATAAAAAATGTCGAGTCCCACAAAGAATGTGTTGTAGGAATAAATCAAAAGTGATTCTTAAGTTGTGTGTGCGACAACTAGGAGTGATGAAATAATATGTGATTGTGGAGAGATATGAGGAGAGTGGTTGTGACTATATGCAAATAAAAACAAAACTAGAGTGAGAGGGGAGGAAGAAAGATGAAGAAATAAAAGAAAAATAAAATTAAGAATCAAATAAAGAAAAATCATGAATAAAGAGGAGAATCAAGAAAGTAATAGATGTAGGATTCAATTAATGATATGACGAATCTAGAATTAAATCTACTAGTCAATTTAAATTATCAATTATAAACGATTCTCTTTTTATCACATTTTACTTTAGATTTATTAAGCATAGACTATCAAATCACTTAAGGAAAGCATAATTTATCAAATTATCATCTAAGTAAAATTAACATACATGAAAATAACAACAACTAGATAGTAATTGTAGAATTCCTCCTACCAATTAGTTCTCTATTTGATTATCCTAAACATGATCATTTTAAGCACAATAGAGTAATTCACGATTCATAAAAGAATTTAAACTAGTTTCATGCGATTCTATAATTCCTACAAGAATTAGTTCCACATCTTAAAAAATAAAAACAAAGAAATAAAAGGGAGAGAATGAAAATAAAAACTAACTCCAAAGAGGATTCTAGCCTCTAAGTGAGAGAATGAAAGGAAAAGAATGAACAAAAATAAAAACTAATTTCCAAGAGGGTTCTAGCCTATTGGTAAATAGTGCATGAAAATAAATCTAAACTATAAAAGAAAATAAATTTATATTATAATAAAATAAAGATATGAAAGTACATCTACTCTACAAGGCATGAAAATAATTCTAATTTAAGAGGGTTTCAGTGTAAAACCCCGTGAGTTTTAAAAAATAGTGTGAATTATATTGATAAATAAGATCTAATTATGATGAATATTATTTATGGATTTATGATTATACTAATAATTGATTTTAGATCAATTAAGAGTATATATGAGAGTATACAAAGGTTAAAGCTGCATAAAGAAGAAATCTGGAAAATGACCAGTTACGAGTATATATGCATTACACACTGATACAATTTGAATCTGGAAAAACTTAAAAAATAAAAGTTGTAGGTACCTTCAATAGATTTCTAACTCATCTTAAATAACCTCATTCCAAGGTCGGACGTGAAAATTACAGCTAAAATACCAAAGACCATTTTTTTAATCTGACTGGGTTTTCTGTTTCGGGTCTAGGCTATTTTGATTCGGGTTTGTAGTTATATATATACATGTTTATACACGAAAAACACATATTTTCATTAGTATTCCAAACCCTAGCAGACCCTCTTCCTCTCTCTCAAACCATAATCAAAATCTGTGAGATTTGGGAGAGTTCTTGAGGCGTTTGTCGAGAGAAAGGCAAGATTTTGCGACTTTGGTGAAGAGGGATCTTGCACACACGTGTTCAGGAGTTCAACACGATGTTTGAGGCAAGATCATCTTTCTCCCAATCTCTCTCTATATTTAATTCAAACTTTAATATGTTTAATTGATGAATCTCATGTTTAAGCTTAACCCGATGTTTTAAAATCTTAGTTTATGATGTTAATCTCTAAACTAATGTGAAAATCTACAGTTTTAGTTGTTGTTTATATTAGTTTGATGATCATGATCATTAGAGTTGTATTTAATTTCATTTTTAACTTGTTAATCATGTTTAAATCATGTTTAAACCCTATTTTAATAATTATTTGAGTTTTCTAGCTAATTAAAGAGGTCTAAACCCTAGGTTGATGATACCTAAGTGATGTGAGCATGTTTAAATGAATTTATCTCTATTTAATGTTTAGATTTTATCATGTTTACTTAACCATATTTATAAATTAGGTTATTTGAGAAAATTTGATTAATTAGGATGTTAAACCCTACTTAGTTTAATTAAAGTGTTTATATCATGATGAGTTAATTTCTGTTAAGTAATTCTGAAAGATTTAATCTTGTTATATGCCTCATGTTGGTAAAAATAAGTTTCTAAATTAAGTTATAAAATACAAAATATCAGAAACCTGAACTTGTGTTTTCTCCTCTGGCCGATCAACCAGTAAGGCTATGAGCATGCACATTGTGTGCATGGTTGCTTTCAGTTGACCAACGTCCTAAGGGCCGTCGACTGACTTGTGTTCTCATTGTTTTTTAAGTGGTTTTTTTGCACCGTTTGATCGTAAGTGCGGGTTCGATCCGCACGATGACACACATACAATCACGAGCACACATAAATAGTATTTTAGCACACACACTGATATCCTAGAGAGGATTATTACAGGTATTGTTTTCAACCACACTTGGGATATAGGTTATTTAAACATTACACACATGTATGGATATCGTTGATGAGCACACTACTTGGAATAGTGCGTCGATATACCATTAGTACAGGCCATTGAGTCAGGTTTTAAGATGCTTGATTGTAAAACCCCATAAATTTGAAAATATTATGACATATAATAATAAATATGTTATAATGTGATAGATAACATATTTTTGATATTTGAGTATGCTAAGAATTAATTTGAGATTAATTTAATGTATATATACTAGTGTGAGAATGAAATATGTGTGCACATGCAAACAGGCTCAGAGTAGTCGACTAATGTCCTTAGTAGTCGACTACTTTGAGCCCAGATACAACTTTCAAAATTTTAAGTATTTCAAAGTAATCGACTACTAGCCATAGTAGTCGACCAGTGCAAAATTCTAGTTTCCTAATTCCTGTTGGATTCAGATATTTTGATGCCTAGGTTCACTTGCATGTTATATATACCTCTTGTTCATAAATTTTCACATATTTTATCAGTACTTTCAAACCATAGCAGCCACCATCTCCTCCTCATAAACCCTAAATCCAATCTAAGTGATTCTAAAAGCTTTGTGAAGCAATTTTTAGCGTGAAGGCGAGATCTTTGGTGTGTGGCTTAGGATCTGGTTTAAGTTTACAATTTCAGGCTTTCAACAAGATTTTCGGGCTAGTTTCATCTCTACTAACCCTACACCCATGTTTTAAATTGTTTTAATGTGATTTGATTTGGTTTTATTTAGCCTAAAACCTATTTACATGCATAAAATAGTTCTTTTATAATATATGAGATAAAGATCTAATCTTTTCATATTTAAAAGATTATGAACGACTATTCAGAGGTAGATTAAGATCTAAAAATAATTAAACATGAGTTTTAACAAAGTTTTGATGGTTTACACGATGTTTTGATGGTTTTGTACATGTTTAGGGTTTACATATGAATTTGAATGTAACAGTTCTTGTTCCATGTGTTAGATAAACATCAGTAGTGTTAAACAAGTTTTTAAAACATTTATATATGTTTTACAGTAAGCTAATTGTGTTAGAATCACAAAACACACACACGAACACAACCTTCAGTAAGCAGGCTTATGACCTCGTGCTAGTTGACCGGAGGTACATGGCCGGTCGACCGACCAGTGTTTTTGTGCATGGTGCATGTTTTTGTGTAGTTGTTGTTTGATTGAGGGATCTTATCGATCAACCCACATTGTATTATGATGTTTGTTGACTATTTAACACCTGATGTGTTTGTGAATATGAGATATAAATCTGCACATCGAGATACGTGCACGAACACTTGAATACATGTTCTTAATTGAGTATACATGAATAATTAAGATGCATGACGCATGTTTAAGTTGATAGTGTAGGAATAACACATGATCATGCATAATTCATCAGTAGTGGATGTTAAGTGATGAGTAGTTTTCCCACAATGAGATCATGGCTGTACCACACTTAGAGTTACGCGTTTTCCCGTAATGAGATCACGCTTGTACTATACTCGAAGATGATCGAGGTTTTTGCATTGGGCTGATACACCTATACTCCGTTGTACGGTCATCTAGATGCATCATCCGGAATAGGATGATATACCTAATACCGTAGAACGATTGAGTAAGGACGTTGATTCCACATGATATTATGAGTACCTTACAAGAGTATCGTTATTTCATGTAGAGGCGCATGCATATATATATATATATATATATATATATATTCATATATATATTTGGGGTGGAGGTTGTTTT
>BQKN01000102.1:824456-859211 GCA_022839385.1 Asparagus kiusianus | reverse complement strand
TAGTGGTAAATTGTTTGTTAAACATCATCAAAACAAGAAGGCCAACATTGATGACTTATTCGACCAATTGCAGGGATCATAGCATTTCTCAATGATTGATCTTCGTTCTGGTTATCATTAGTTGTGGGTTCGAGAGATGGATATTCCCACGACCACCTTTCTGACTCGATATGGGACTTTCGAGTTTCTTGTCATACCATTTAGGCTGACCAATGCACCCGCTCTATTCATGGATTTTATGAATCGGGTTTTCCATCCATACTTAGACCAGTTCATGATTGTTTTTATCAATGATATCCTTATATATTCAAGATCGGAGGCAGAGCACGAGCAGCACCTTTGATTAGCATTGCGGACTTTACGGAAGCATCAGTTGTACGACAAGTTTAGCAAATATGAGTTTTGGCTATCTGAGGTCAGATTTTTGGGTCATGTTATTAGCCGGGAGGGCATTACAATAGATCCAGCTAAGGTGGAGGCCGTTCTTAATTAGGAGCTGCTGAAGACCGTTACAGAGATTCATAGTTTCTTAGGTCTCACCAGCTATTACAGGAAGTTCATTCAGGACTTCTCGAAGATTGTGACGCCGCTTACACACCTTATGGAGAAGGATGTATAGTTTGTTTGGGGCACGGAGTGCCAGGAGGCCTTTGAGACTTTGAAGGCTAAATTGACTTCAGCATCGGTGTTGATTATTCTGAGCAGTGATAAGACTTTTATTGTTTACACAGATGCACCGTGATCGGGTCTTAGAGGTGTCTTGATGCAGACCCTAAGAGTAGTAGCTTATATTTCAAGGCAATTGAGGACTCATGAGCAAAATTATCCCACACATGATTTGGAGTTAGCAGCAGTGATTTTCGCACTGAAGACATGAAGGTATTATTTGTAAGGAGTGCAATTCAAGCTATTTACAGATCACCAGAGTCTGAAATACATTTTCTCCCAGAATGAACTTAACCAAAGGCAGAGGCTATGGGTCGAGTTTATTAAGGATTATGAGTTCGTGCTTCAGTATCATCCGGGAAAGGTGAACGTTGTAGCGGACGTATTGAGTAGGAAGTGTCGATGCGGGCTTGCAGCTTTGAGGTGCTCATTATATCAAGATCTTTACACCCTCATTCAGTTTGATTTTAGGCTATAGATTAGCAGGAGCAGCGCTTTCTTAGGAGCTATATCAATATAGTCATCTTAGAGCGATAGAGTGGTTAGAGCACAGCTAGAGGATTCTTGGATTCAAACCCGAAAGGGGGAGATTTTCAAGGAGCCCAAGGCTGATTGGACATTTAGAGCAGATAGAAGCCTTTAGATAAAGGGTAGAATAGTGATGCCAAGTAGTCCACAGTTGAAGAAAGAATTATTTGATGAGGCGCATTGTACCACGTACACAATACATCCAGGCACAACAAAAATGTACAAGGACCTGAAGAGGCGTTTTTAGTGGAGCGATATGTGTAGAGAGATTGTGGAGTATGTAGCTAAGTGCTTTACCTATCAACAAGTGAAGGCAAAATATCAGAGACCAGCAGGAACCCTACAGCCTTTATCCATTCCGGAGTGGAAATGGGCATATGTTCCTATAGATTTTATTGTAGGACTATCGAGATCAAAGAAAGGGAATGATTCTAATTGGGTGATAGTTGATCAGTTGACAAAGTTGGCGCATTTCTTACCTGTGAAGACGACTTATTCGACGGAGACTTATGCAAGGATTTTTATCCGGGAGATAGTTCGTTTGCATGGAGTCCCGAAGATGATTGTATCAGATCATGGCACAGTATTCACATCCTATTTTTGGAGGAGTTTTTAGAATTCGTTCGGCAGCCAGTTGTCATTTAGTAGCGTCTTCCACCCTCAGATGGATGGTCATACAGAGAGAGTGAACTAGGTATTGGAGGATATGCTGCGAGCATGTGTTATTGATTTCCAGGGAAGCTGGGAGGACCATATTCTATTAATAGAGTTTGCCTACAATAATAGTTATCAAGCTGTGATAGGTATGGTACCGTATGAGGCATTATATGGGAGACTGTGTAAATCCCTGATTTGTTAGGCAGAGCCAAAGGACAGCTTATTATTTGGGCCAGAACTTATAAGACACTATGGAGAAGGTAGCATTGATTAGAGAGCATATTCTTACCGCTCAGAGTCGACAAAAGAGCCACGCAGATGAGAGGTGACGACCTTTAGAATTTCAGGTTGGAGATTTTATCATGTTAAAGGTATTGCCAATGAAGGGCATTCAGCAATTTGGCAGACGGGGAAAACTTGCCCCGAGATTTGTTGGTCCATTCAGAATTATTGACCGAGTTAGAGCTATTTCATATAGATTAGATCTTCCAGCATCGAGGTTGAGTGTACACGATGGATTTCATATTTTGATGCTTAAGAAGCATTTGTGATGAGGAGCAGCCGAGAGTGATTGATACACCAGAGATTAAGATTCAGGCAGACTTGACTATCGTTGATATTTTGGTTTGTATTCTTACTAAAAAGGACAAAAGGCTTAGAAACAAGATAATTCCTTTAGTGAAAATCCAGTGGAACCGGAAAAGAGCTAAGGAAGCTTCTTGAGAACGCGAGGAGGATATGCGTCGCGACTACTTACCACACCTGTTTGAGAAGGTAAGATGTTGATACTAATTATGTTTTATGCATTGATGATTATGTTATATGTTCAGCCACATTTATATTTAACGCTAGAATGAGGGTACTAACACTTAGCTTCTAATCATTCGGAACATATGGTATATATATGGGGGGGGGTTACTTGTTTAGATTTTTTGATCGACGTACTAGTCCCGCTTAATTAGGGTTAAGTGGGAGCATTTGCATTCTAGATTGTTAAATGTAGATAATGCTAAGATATGTTTGAGGAATTTTAAGGACGAAATTTTTTTAAGGTGGGGGGGGGGGGGGGAGAATGTAAAACACCATAAATTTGAAAATATTGTGACATATAATAATAAACATGTTATAATGTGATAAATAACATATTTTTTATATTTAAGTATGCTAAGAATTGATTTGAGATCAATCTAATGTATATATACGAGTATGAGAATAAAATATGTGTGCACAAGCAAACAGACTTAGAGTAAACGACTAATGTCCTTAGTCAACTACTCTGAGCCCGGATACAACTTTTAAAAATTTAAGCATTTCAGAGTAGTCGACTACTAGCCATAGTAGTCGACTAGCAGCAAATTCCAGTTTCCTGATTCCTGTTGGATTCGGATATTTTGAGGCCCAGGTTTACTTGCATGTTATATATACCTCTTGTTCACAAATTTTCACATATTTTATCAATACTTTCAAACCCTAGCAGCCACCATCTCCTCCTCATAAACCCTAGATCCAATCTAAGTGATTCCAAAAGCTTTGTGAAGCAATTTTTGGCGGGAAGGCGAGGTCTTTGGCATGTGGATTAGGATCTGGTTTAAGTTTACAATTTTAGGCTTTTAACACGATTTTCAGGCGAGTTTTATCTCTACTAACCCTACACCCATGTTTTAAATTGTTTTAATGAGATTTGATTTGGTTTTATTGAGCCTAAAACCAATTTACATGCATAAAATAGTTCTTTTGTAATATATGAGATAAAGATCTAATCTTTTCGTATTTAAAAGATTATGAACAGATATTCAGAGGTAGATTAAGATCTAAAAATAATTAAACATGAGTTTTAACTGAGTTTTGATGGTTTACACATGTTTTGATGGTTTTGTACATGTTTAGGGTTTACATATGAATTTTAATGTAACAATTCTTGTTCCATGTGTTAGAGAAACATCAGTAGTGTTAAACAAGTATTTAAAACATTTTATACATGTTTTATAGTAAGCTAATTGTGTTAGAATCATAAAACACACACACACGAACACAACCTGTAGTAAGCAGGCTTATGACCTCTGGCCGGTCGACTGGAGGTACATGGCTGGTCGACCAACTAGTGTTTTTGTGCATGGTGCATGTTTTTGTGTAGTTGTTGTTTGATCAAGGGATCTTATCGATCAACCCACATTGTATTATGATGTTTGTTAACTATTTAACACCTGAGGTGATTGTGAATATGAGATATAGATCTGCACATTGAGATACATGCACAAACACTTGAATATATGTTCTTAATTGAGTATACATGAATAATTGAGATGCATGACACATGTTTAAGTTGATAGTGTAGGAATAACACATGGTAATGCATAATTCATCAGTGGTGGATGCTAAGTGATAAGTAGTTTTCCCACAATGAGACCGCGACTATACCACACTTAGAGTTGCACATTTTCCCGTAATGATATTATGGTTGTACCATACTCTAAGTTGATCAGGGTTTCTGGATTAGGCTGATACGCCTATACTCCGTTGTATGATCATCTAGATGCATCATCTGAAATAGGGTGATATACCTATTGTCGTAGAATTATTGAGTAAGGATATTAATTCCATATGATATTGTGAGTACCTTACAAGAGTATCATTATTTCTTATAGAGGCGCATGCATATATATATACACATTTTGTAGTATTGCCACCATGTTAGATTACCTAAGAGTAGGGTACATTTGGGATACCTGGCAGACATGATATGATCTATGGAGATGTTTATGTTGGATGATATTTTCCGTATAACTACGCCAACTACCCGAGGGTAGTCCAAGATTGTGACATTGGTTCATCATGATTGAGGTTTAGAGTTATAGTATTTCTGGTATGTGTTGTTTTTCAATTATAGGATTGGAATTTATATTTAGCGATTCACAATTTGAGGCATGATATATACATGAGCGTTTTCTTGTTTGGATTATTTCACTCGACGTACTAATTCTCGTGTTATGGGTTTCTAAATCCTAATTTCCACTTAGTGTGGTATAAATGATTTTATATCTATATGTACTAATAGTATTTTCTTATATACTCCTACCCCTTTCCCCTGTGGGGTGGAGATAATCTCGCTAGCGCATTGACGCTAAATGTTTCCCCTCTTTTCAGGCGGCTAGTCAGGCGGACGAAGAGACGTAGGTTGATGGAGTAGTATTTTAGCTCCCATCCATTTTGTTAAATTTATAGTTATCTTAGAGCTCCACAGTAATTGTTTATTATTCATACATTAGCGTTTGTACTTTTATTTTGTAAAGGCTGAGTTCCTTAATGAGATTTTATTTCACTCTTGTGAGACATATTACATTTGTTCCAGATTTGGAGTTATTTTATTCTATTTTAGTTGGGCCCTGATGATGGTTATTTATACACTCCTTCAGTGTTTATCTTGCTTATTGTACTACTTCACTATTCTTTGCCTGTTTTGTACCTACACTTGTTTGTTGATTCCCCTAAAGAGATAGTAATTGTGATGGTTGTAGTGTGTAAAATTTGATCTTTCCGAAGAGGGATTGTAATTTGTATTAATAAGAATTGCTCATTAAAAACTAAGGATCAACAATTACAAAAGAAGCAAAGAGAATGCTCTTTTTGTTTAACGTAGGTTCTTCGATAGCGATAGGATACCTCCCTTGAATGCTTGCGTCGAGTTTACTTCCCTTGGACGATCCGATTGAAATTGAAGTTAAGCTTCTGTATGCAGTAGAAGCTCTTTTGTGACTGAGTTTGATAATACCCGATCATAATGAGTATCAAGGCCAAATGTTTAGAGAAGGCTAGTATGCAAGAGTTTACAAACAGTCGAGAGTCTCAAATCTGAGAGTTCAGATTAAGTCTACTTTAATAATCCAAGAAAAAACCTAGGAAAGTTCTACCAAGCAAGTCAATGAAGACCTCTGTTTGAAGAGCCTTGAGGGAGCCAAGACGGAGCCAAGAGCCTTAGTGGTCAATTCCCCAATGATCCAGCCTCTGGTTGAAGAGTCTTGAAAATGCCAAGTTTCTTCACCCAATTGTAAGCTGAACCAACCAACCCCCCTTTCACGTTGGCAAAAGGGTCCTATAAATAAGCAAGGGATGACATGGGTCATCCCTTGATTTGTGGGATGTGACCATTAATAGAAGTAAGGAGTAGCATACCCCCCTACAGCTATGGAATGTGACTACTATAGGGGTGATGGGAGCCATGCCTCATTACCTAGGACGTGGGAAGTGGGTGGGCCCACTCCCACAAGCAAGCAGCCGCTTGCACTATTCAGATGGGGCTGACAAGCTTGCAAGCGAGCTTAAGAGCTACTTGAACGTTCAAATGAGCTTGTAGGTGAGCTTGGCGAACAGGCGGGGTCGGCTAGTAGGCCCCTCAAACATGTGAGCTGGCATTCATTGACAAGCTAAGTTCGTGTGGGTGAACACATTACAGGCGGGTTTGAGTCATGTGGGCAAGCAAAGCGTTTAGGCGAGGTCGAGCTCGTGCTGGCGAGCTCGATAATCTGGCAAGCTTGACTCGTGCTGACGAGTCAAGCAAACAGGCGATTAGCGAGGTTTAGCATGTGCAGGTGAGCCAAACAAACAGGTGAGGTTTGGTTCGTGCAGGAGAGCCAAACAAATAGGCGAGGCTTGGCTTGTGCAGGTGAGCCAAACAAACAGGCAGTCTTGGCTTAGCCTCTTGAAAGCAGGTGAGCTTAACTTGTGCTGGCAAGTCAAGCAAATAGGTGAGCTATTGCTTGGCCTCTTGAATGCAGACGAGCTTTGCTTGCTTTGAACACGTAGGCGAACTCAAACGGGCGAGGTTTGAGCCTTCTTGTGTAAAGGCAATTTTTATTGCTTACAAAACCTCCTTCAATATTTTCAAACCTAAATCAGGTTGCATGTGGTCAAGAACACTTTGAATGAAGAAGATCATTGTTCATTGGTTTGGGTGAATTTGAGCCCCTTAGTTGAGTTGAGCTCTTCAGGCGAGCTCGATGAAGTATAGGCGAGCTCGAGTCTTCAGGTGAGCTCAAACCATTGGCAGGCGATCTCTAAACATGCGAGCGAGCTTTAAATGTCGTCAGGCGAGCTTCGTACTTACAGGCGAGCTGGATGGCTACAAGCGAGGTCCAAGTTGATGGCAAGCGAGCCATGTGTCTATGAGCGAGCTCTAGCATTTGCCAGCTAAGGCGACGCGGGCATGTCAGATCACATTAAACATGATCTGACGGGGTGGTCTCGTCTTCATGTGCTTAATCTGAGCCGCGAAATTGGCAGTGATTGTGATCTCAACCGTTGTCTCGACGAGAGATCTAGGCCACTGATTTTAGCAAATTGATCTCAGTCGTCAATTTGAATATGAACCGCCTTGCCGTTCGAGGTTCGAATCTAGACCGTTCGATTCAAGGCTTGCCCTCGACCGTTCGATTCGAACTGTCGATTCTGAACCACTACAGGTGATCTGATCTGTTGGCTTTGTTTGAGATATTGAATCTCAATCATTGAAGCTTTGCCTTTATAAAGCCTTCATCTCCCTTCTTGGGAGATCATTGTGCTTTCAAAACCCGCTCACATCCTCGACGAGAACAGAGCGCTCTTTCTCCTCATTTCCTCTAGACATCAAGATGGCTCCCAAATCAAAGAAGGTCACTTCCAAGGGGAAGGGGAAGTCTTCCTCTTCTGCCGCCGTCACTGTTACAACCGCTTCCGGCATGGCCCAAACACATTATGGTGAGTTTAGGGGATGCAGAATGGGACTGAGCCTATGAACGAACTGTTTGTGGAAAAATTTACAGTAAAAGAAATGAAGGAAAGTTGATTTGTATTCCTTTAATCTCAATTATAATTGGATTTCCTGATTACAAAAGAGAGAATAATTGATCTGGATTCTCCCCTTTGTTTAATTTTGGGTTCTTCACGGTGGCGATGGAGTGTGGCGATGGAGTGCCTCCCTCGAATGCTCACGTTGAGTTTGCTCTCCGTTGACGATCCGACGTTTTGCTTCACTATAACGATGTCTTCTCCTCACGGTTTGATGCTGTGGAGAACTTACAAAGCAAGTTTTTCTGAACGAGTTTAGAAGAACTCTGTGAAAGAGTTGATTTGAACCAAAAATCGGTTAATAAGCCAAGGCCAGAAGAAAGCTCCGGTGGTCAATTTCTAGATCCGAGAATGCTCCAAAGATCCCCTCTTTGCTGCCAAGCTCCAGGGTCAATCCGAGCCAAGAAGTTCCAACCTTTAACTCAGTTGAGTTTCTTCTTATTTATAGAGGATTAAGGGGTGTAACTACCCCTTAAATCACTCCTAAGTGGGGTGTAACCGCCCCCCATAAATCTCTCCATGATAGGGTAGCGATCCTCTCAAATCATGGGGAGAAAACGGTTCTGAAACCGTTCAAATAGTGCTTGAACGAGTCAAACGCTGAAAATAGCGTTCTGGGCCCGAACTCTATGTTTTAGACCTGAAATACAGAGTTGGGCCTGTTTTAGGCTGAAAACACACAGGTCGCGCTGCGCAGAGATGAACTGTTCATGCAGAGATTGAACTTTGCATGAACTCTGTGTTTTGAGTCTACGAACTCTGCGTTTTGACTCTGGAATGTAGCCACGACCTCTGCATTTTGAGTTTAGAATGCGAGGATGACCTCTGTGTTTTGAATTTTGGATGCAGAGGTGAGCCTCAGGCGAGCTCCGTGAGCTTCAGGCTAAGTCCAATGTTCAGGTGAAGTGCAGTCTCATAGACGGACTTCAGAACATAATTTGCTGCAAAGAATAGGTCATAACTTTCAAACCGTAAGTCGGAATGGGACGAATTATATATAAAAATTGGCTATCTCGACGAGACGGAGCCGACCAAACCTACCCCATAGGGTTCAGTTTGCTCCGTTAGTTTTGCTAAATTCCTTACGATTTAAGAGATATATGCGTTTTGGTTTGAAGAGACCGTCGATTTGTAGTCTCTTTTGCTAGAGCGTTGCAAAGATCGTCATCTTGTAACCTTTGTCTTGGTTCCTTAAAAATGTGAGAGTCGTCAGATTGTAACTCCCGATGTTGATTGTGAAGGCTGTTAATTAGAGCTTTCATCAGTTGTTACGAAGGTCGTCAAATTGTAACCTTCATCGATCCACGTGAAAGTCTTCAAATTATAGTCTTCTGGAAGCCGTCAAATTATAACTTTTATCATTGGTGTTTGATGAGAATCAGCTATCTGCAATGATTTTTAGACAGCCTACACGAACAAGATGAAGAAGATGAATAGTATTTATTCATCTTTTGGGGCGATCTTCGTCTACTCAGGAGAAGTTCCGCTATTCAAGAAAGCTTGCTTGTTAGGCGAGCTTTCCTTTAGTCAGGAAAGCTCTGCTTTGTCAGGCGAGCTCGGCTTTATCAGGTGAGCTCTGCTTTGGTCAAGCGAGCTCCTACCTTTGTCCAGAAAGTTTCTACTCTATTAGGCGAGCTCTGTGCTAGGTGAGCTTAGTTTGATGGAGCTCCCCTGCACATGGCAGGCCGCATGTTTTAAACTTAGAGAATTTTTAATTTTGGGCAAAAAAATCTCTAACTTCTCTTGCTTTGTTTTGCAGCTGCATTCTCTGACGAAGCTCTTTTAGAGGCCAGTATCATTAGCCTTGCTAGTGGTATGGGCTTCTCAGCTACGTCCATGTTCCCACTGCTTGACCTTGTGCTAGTGTTCGATGCTAACAAATCTAAGGAGCTTATGCAAAAGGTGTCTGAGGGACACTACTTGACGCTACGTGAACTGATTAGTGATGCAGCGCTGATGGACAATCAATGTTGGGAGATGAAAAGTCAACTTTCTATTTGGTAATGCCATGGCTAACCCATCCGTCCTGCTTCTTGGCTAGAGTAGATAGCTCTGCACAGTGGACGGTGTCCGATATTTCCTCCCTAGCATGATGAGGGGATTTTTAATGGTGGAACTTCGTTCACTCTCGGTGATAAGAGTGATGGACTGGGACCTGACCCCTACCCAGGATAGAGTGACCTATGGAATCTTCACAGGCTCAAAAGATGGCTTTAGCATCAATAGCTCCTGCAAGCGTATCACCGCTCTGTACCCCGGTCTGCTGCCAAGCAATTTGCCGATAGGGGAGATGGTTGTAATGGTGGAGACCTTCTGTCATCACTTCTTTAGAGCTGGGGGCAA
This sequence comes from Asparagus kiusianus, assembly GCA_022839385.1. Classification (NCBI taxonomy): domain Eukaryota; kingdom Viridiplantae; phylum Streptophyta; class Magnoliopsida; order Asparagales; family Asparagaceae; genus Asparagus; species Asparagus kiusianus. The sequence goes on along the minus strand of BQKN01000102.1, from coordinate 849,197 downwards.
TTTCCCTCAAAAACTTTAGGGCTCCATGGTGGATCCACTCCTCAGCTGGCAATAATCCCTAGTGTTTTAGGATCACAAAGTTCATCCTAGAGGAGAACTCTGATATGTAGGGTACAGAGTTGTACTCTACTATCAGGGTCATGCAACATGGCCTAAAGATCAACGCCCCAAGTTCCAAAGCATATTGGAACTTTATTGCCCGGACAACATCACATTTTTCACACCTAATGGAGAATTGGGCCTGGCGCTTCATGAAATATATGAAGTGTCGGGGATGCCGATGGGGGACTTCCTTTATGAAGAATACGTTCCAGGCCAGCAAGAGATTGAATATCTCTTTGACAGGCTTCCCCCAGCGGCGGAGACCCTCTGGGAACTTCTCTACCATTATCATATCTGTCTGAACACCGACGAAGAGGAGTTCCTAGGATTGGGAACTTCGAGAACCAGTCACAAGAATTGGGCTAATCTCCTATTTTAGAACACCGACGACACGAAGATGTCAATCTTACTGTTAAACCCTTGTGATCAGGTGGAAGTGGAGAAGAAAATATTTTGGGATAAGGTCTTAGAAACCCTCAAACATGATGAAGGAGGGTTCAAGGTGGGAAAGACCTTTCAATCGTTCCACCATCAGGCCAGGACCCCGATATCAGCTAAGGCCTTGCTTGCCGGGTACCTTATGTTGTGGCTAAAAAGATGTGCGGTCCCCACACACTTTTTTGAGGTGATCCCGGTAGAGATGTCTATCCCGTGGTCCGTTTAGCCTACGGACGATCTTATGCATTGGTGCCAGCCATGGTAGCATGCATTCGAAGCGGGCTCCGTACGTTGACAACATAATCCTGTAAAGTGTTGTACGTCGAAGAGGAGGGAGGAGAAGAAGTCGCTAAAACTCCCAATCCCCATGTCATCTTGCCGTACACATATCTGATGGCATAGTTTGTGCAGCACTGTGAGTGCTTAATGAGTGTGCCGGCTGTACATCAGGAAGGAAAGCTGATCCCCTTTGTTCAAAGGCTGGAGAAGTCCTTGTGGAAGTGTTCGTGGGAAAAATTGATGCTTTCTTCATTGACGATTCCATTGCACTCTTCAATAACAACTTTTTGCGTTACAGAAAGATCCGGTCTTTTTATAAGATCCGGTTACAATGAAAATCAAACAAAAAAGAAATAAAAATTACAACTTTTCTCTTTTATCAAACAAATCACGAGCTCCTGTTGTCCGGTCACTCGCTTGCGTGGGTTGCTTGCCTGCGCCGATGGTTAATCCGTTGACCACCGCACGATCTGGATCCAAGCAGATCTACGCAATATTACGGGTATTATTTCACCAAGGAAATAATAGCCGGAGGGATTGTTTCACAAAGGAAACAACCGCTCAAATCTCGGGATCAAAGACCAAGCTTTGATCCGGAGTGTAGCAACGTAGATCTGAGATCTCGATCCTCTCGAACTCCTACCTTTTGTGATGCGGGTGCTTGCCAAGAATCAGATCCGAATGTCCAAGTCTTCAAGCCTTCAAAAAACTCAAGCACGAGGTCTCAATCCGGCAGAGTTTCGGCTCTCCAAAAGCTCTTCCAAAAGTCTTTTCAAATGATGAATCACCCCGCCTATTTATAGGCAACCAGATCTTTGCATTTGGCACAGATCTGGCCGGCCACCTCAGGGTGGCTCGGCACTGGGCCGAGCCACCTTGAGGTGGCTCGGTTTTTGCCGAGCCCCCTTGGGGTGTTTTCCGTCATTTCCCGTCTTCCGGTTCTGTATCAGATTTATTCGGATCTTGATTTGATAGTCCGGATCTTTATTTGGCAGTAAATCCGCCTTGGTGTTTGAGTTCGAATCCGTTTTACGGTTGAACGACTCGTTGACTTCCCGAACCGTTGGATTGGTTCCGCACGCGAATTCCGTTGCTCGTGTGCAATTCGTTAACCTCGTCGCCTCGTCACTCAACGGTTCGTTGTTTTGTTGAATCACCGTGTCGAGCTGTGCTAAGGGACCTATAGGCAATTTTATACGCCTACAGATACCCCCTCCAAAGTATTTCAGCCTCGTTCTTTTATAGAAGGGTCTGGAATGCTTTGGATATGATTGCCCTCACCCTTAGTCGGTGTAATGGGACCTGGAAATGACCTTTGTTCTGTATTCCTTCAATCCTTCAGGCTATTCGGTGCTTTGTCGAAAGTCTGTAAGGGTTCCGGTGTTGCATTTGTTGTCTGACCGTTGTCGGAATTTAAACTTGAAGTCGATTCCTGATTTTTTAAACTTTAGCTCGTGCTTGTTGGTTCAACATATAACTGACCCTCGATTGGTGGCGTTGAGTCTTTATTTGCGACGCGTTGTCCGGCGTAGTGTTATTGAGTTATCCTTAAGAATATTATTTTTAGAAAAATATCCTCCAGGAACTTCTCAACAAAAATAGGGAATAGTTTATACTCGTATACCTTATTAGAGTATTTCTCATATCTGAATGAGCTGAACCTGGTATAATTATCTGAACCGGTCTGATAACAACCCAAAAAGGCAGTAATTTGGCTTGAAAATTCTTCCGATCCTTCCGAATGCGCGGGAGAGACCAAAATAAACAAGGGATTGAACCCTCGGTCGACTTGAAGTCGTTTCGACGCTCAATTCAGCTTCAATTTGAATTCTGGCTCAATTCTGGTTCAAACTGGTTCAAGACTGGTTCAACCTGGTTCAAACTGGTTCAGGACTGGTTCAAGACTGGTTCAGACTGGTTCAAGACTGGTTCAGACTGGTCTGGTCTGGTTCAGACTGGTCTGGTCTGGTTCAGACTTATTTGGACTGATTTGGCTTGATCTGGTCTGGTTCAGTCAATTCTGGTCCGGTTCAGGGCTGGTTTGGGTCTGGTTCAAGGCTGGTTCACCTTTATAAAACCCTCCCTTTCTCTCTCTTAGGGCCGGCCCCCCTCTCTCCCTTATTTTTTGATTTCTCTTCCTTCGAGCATCCGTTCTCCCTCAAACCTTCATAGTTGCATTAGATCTAGTCTTCCTTTGGATCTTTGACTGAGAAGTCTCTCAAAACTTCCATATTTAGAATTTCTCTCAGGCCCCTCGAGCGCGTGGTTTAAGTTTCCTTAAAGATCTCATCTTTATTGGATCTCGAGCTTTTCTTCAGGTAAATCCTCTATGATCTTGGTCTATTTCATGTTCGATCTAATGTATGGAGTCGTGGGATTGTATGTAAGGGTTGAGGGTGTGATTTGACGCCCCGAGCTAATCCTTCAGGGGGTAAAATTTGAAATTTTGAGGGTTTTTATGCAAAAATTAGGGGCTGAAATTATTTTTTTGAATTTAACCCCTTGAGTTATTTTGCAGGTCATCATGTCCCGTGCCCCGAGAGGTCGCTCCCCTGCTGCGTCGGCTGATGGCGCGCCTCCCGCTTACGCTGGTGAGCTATTTTTTATAAATTAGCCCCTTTTTTTCTTCTTAGAAATTTGCAAATTGGTCCTTTTACCCCACGTTGTTCTCCTTGGTGAGGCAATCGGGAAGAGCCTTGATTCTCCTTGGTGAGGATCGACGCTTTAAAGATAAGTTTTGCTTGGTCAAAACCATATCTCAAAATAAAGGGGGCGATTTGACGCTGCATTGTGCTTTATAAGGCAGGGATATATTGTCAATATACCCTATCTTGTGATTACACAATGTGGCCAAATCGTCTCACCCTTTATAAGGCAATGACTCTATCTTACCCATTTGTAAGATGAGTTCAACTTCCTTTTATAATTGAGACTAACAGATGTTTAACTGTTTATTTTCAGTGGGATATCCTTCTGGAGCCTTCTCATCTCACGCAGTGTACGGGCGTCGTGGCGAGTACTATTCAACTTCCGACAACTTTTCCCCCATTCCAGTTACTCCTCAGTTCGCTTTGGGCACATCGACTGAGGTTGCCCAAGTGGTGAAGGAAGGTGGGCATCGAGCTCTTCGATAGTTGATTACAGATGCACCTTTCGTAAAGGATGCCAGTTCTATTCAGCCTCTCAGGAAGAGCGATTTTTTATTTGGCGACTCTGTCGAAGACCCGGATGCCGTGTTTATTGATGCCGAGCAGTGGTTTCATAAAACCGGCAGTGGTTTGATATACTTGCCAAAGATTCCTCAGCATCATTCATTGACTGAGCTCAGGCGTCAGGCTGTGATACGGGAGATGTCGTGGCACTTGACGGAGGAGCATGAGAGCGTCCACTGCGGTTACATCACTCATCAGGCATTTCTTGGCTCGAGCAGGAGTCATGTCACCGGATTGCGTCCTGGGGTATTGGGGCTGGATGCACCACCACGTAACGAGTTCCTTGCCACCGCTTCTACCTTGAGGAATCGTCTCGCTGCTCTAGGACAAGAGATGCCTGCGACGCGTCACAGGATTTATGGTTGGGTCCATTCTTTGGATAAGCTTTGGTGGACTCGCATGACGACGTACGTCTTGAGCCGATAGGGTGAGGAGTTGCACGCCTGTGGTTTATATGCAGCCGTTCGTGCCACCATGTATGGCTTGCCTGTCAGCACGAGGCATTTCTGTGATTTGTTCGAGCTTTATAATCCAGATTCGAACACTTTTCTGACCCGGCAAGGGGAGTTGGGCTTGGCTCTTCACGAGATGCACAGGATTTCTGGCTTACCCATAGGACAGATGTTATATCAGAAATACTTTCCCTCCAACCATGAATTGAGTCAGCTGAAGGATCGTATGCCTGATCGCCATGAGACTCTATGGGACCTCACTTGTCACTATCATATAGCTTTGGCGCAGTCTGAGCCTTTAGCAAAGAGGACAAAGGTATTCGTGAGTCTGAAGCAGTTTGCCAATTATTTGTTCAAGAATCTGGAGGGTAATTCTGGCGAGGCTATTTGTGAGTTGGCCCCACTTACTCCCTCAGGGGTGAACAGTCTACTGAAGAAGATTGATGCTCATCCTTATACCACTAGTAGTCCTGAGGGTGGCTTTCCTGCAGGGACCAAGTTCAAATCATTCTTATGGCATGCGACCGCACCGATTTGACCGATGACTCTTCTTGCCGGTTATCTCGCTATTTGGTTGAAGAAGTGCGTGGTTCCATATCAGTCTGGCGACGCCTTGCCCTTGAAAGTGCTCTATCCAGCAGTTCAGCTCGCCTACAAGAAAGAACTTTCACTTCTTCCGGTGATGGTGGCCAACATTCATCGAGGACTTCGACAGCTTTCTGGTGCCTTTACACGGAAGGAAAGTGATTTGCCGGGTCAGATTCCCACCATTAAGACGGAGCTCCCGTACACTTATTTGATGGCCTGGTTCGTCCTTCACCGTTCGAATATGATGTCAGTACCGAATGCCACCGACCACTCCGTTCCCCTACTACAGTTGCTTGAGAATGGCAAGTGGGAGGGGCGCGGATTTCCTGACATCAGACAGCAGCTGCAGGTCCATAAGTGTTGGACATTTTCCACTTGCTTCCCGTAGTTCTCTGGCCAATACGACGATTGTTTAATAGATGAGGAGAGGCTGAGGGAGTATCGAACTCACCTAGACATCGGCTGCTTTAACTGGCTGGTGAACATTAGGCTAGGTTATCTGACTTTTCGGGTGAGGGATCAGTGTTTCATAGAGTCATATCTACCTTGTCGATTCGCTCGTCAGTTTGGCTATGATCAGCTTTACGTCGGGAATCCTCGTCAGCAGCTTCGGGCCCACGGCGGTTTGGTGGATGGTCTCCGTGCTTGGTTGTGGACCGTGACTGGCTGTACTGGTGCTAAGTTCAGTCTCCCGAGTGCTGATCGGCAGTTGAACCTCACTTTCTTAAGCTGCAAGTGGTTGTTAGCAGCTAATAAGACTATCCCCGTGAAGCCGATCGCAGAGCTAGAGGCCGAGGAAGCTTCTCAGGTTGATTCCCATAGGATTTGGGAAAACGCTCGGTCACAAAGGACACGGAACAAGACTCGTCGGATTGATGGAGAGGGAAAGAGGACCTTCCATTCTGCAGATGAGGCTTCAGGCGGAGATCCTGAAGATTACGATGACTTTTCCGAGCGAGGTTAATCATTCATCTTTTTCTTCTGCTTTCCAAAATTATTAAAGCTGACAATGGTTTGATGTTTCAGGGACCACTGGTGACCAGGAAGAAGAGCTCCGTCATCCTCCCCAGGCGAGACCTTCGATTATTGTCCCTGCTGCTAGGCGGAAGAGATTGGCTCGCAAGCCACGCACAGCTTCACAAGCATCTGATATGGATTTGGCTGGTGATGATCCTGCTAGTGACGGAGGTAACATCTATCCTGTAAACCATCCTCTTGATTATTCAGAACATTGACTCACGCTTTTCCATCTCTATATAGGAGAGCGTGGAGAGAGCGAGATGAATCCCGATCCTGTTCCTGTATCTCCTGGCAAGCTTGACTCACCGTGCCAGGTGGAGAGGCCTGCAGTAGCTGCCGACGTTAGGGAGGACATCAATGTAGGACCCGACCCAGCGAATCTAGGTACATCTACCATTGACAATATATCTTTTAGATGACACGCAAAGGAGTCGAATGATTCGGAATTTGCGCATCCTCTAATTGTCTCTGTACTTCTCGCTTCTTCAGATAACTTGCAGGAGGCGAATGTGGATTTTGGAGATAAAGAGGCTAATGCATCCGTAAAAGGTAACTCATTTCAATTGGTTGTAGTCTCTTCATTCTTCTTTGGTATTTATATTCTCTTGTGTCAGACTTCTCGATTGATGATTTTGACGAAGAAGGCTTGCTTGTGGACACTCCTATGATTCACTTCATGTGTGGCTCTCCTCAGATTGATGACCAGTTGCCTAGAGATATGTTTCCTGAGTCCACATTCCCTGAGAACCTTGAGGGTGGTTCTTTTGAAGGTACGTGCCTCCTCCCAAGTTAATTATAGGACTAGCCAATTCTTGACTAATGCAGCTATAATGTGATGTCTCTGAGAATTCTGTTTTGAATTTGACAGGAGCTTTTGTTGAGACCGATCCTGTTGAGCCGACTGCGAGACCAACTCACCAGTTGATACCTCTGCAGCGGTTACACCCCCAGTACCTCCAGTGACTCAAGAGGGTATGAATTAGACAACTGAGAATATTATTTATTTCCTCCTCAAAACATTTTTGATGGATTTCTCCTTCTTTGTGTAGGGTCTACTTCTCGGCTTCATATCCTTGTGAAAGAGTTGCTATCAGACGACGATCCTGAGAAGATCGTTCTCTGCATAGAACTTCGCTCCTTCTTCTCCTTCGTGAATGCTATGATTAGCAAGCTCTTCCACGGTGGACTCTTCCTTCGCCAATTCAAGCCTTCTCTTGATTCCAAAGTCAATTTGATAAGGGAAGCAGGATATCCAGATTTGGCACAGGCTATAGTTGATGACCTTGATTGCCTAGATCATGAGCTTCAGATGTTTCGTGAGCTCCGAGATGCAGGCGCTTCTTCATTTATTGCTGCCGAGCTGGATACCCGCTTACAGTCATCACATGAGACTCAGATTCTTGCTAAGCTCGAGATTCAGATGCAGCGGGGCCGAGTAGATCGAGTTAAGACCAGCCTTGCTACTAGATCATCTTCGCTTGTCGAGCTCGATCTTTCTATTACCTCCTGTGCGACCGAGATAGACCAGCTCAGAAGAACACTCCGTGAAAAAGAGGAGTCTTTGGATATTCTTCAGATGACGAAAGCACAGGATCAGCAATCCCACACTGCTTTATCTGATGAGTTGAGATCCTTGGAGCAGAAGCTAGCCGAGATAGAGGAGATTGCTGCGAGGACTTCAGCCACCACCGAGGAGTCCATCAGAATTGAACTTAGGCAAGCTTATGATGAGAAGCTGTCTAAGATCAGTCAGCAGATTTTTGGTCATAGTTTTGATGTATGATTTTGTTTGCTGAGTACTTTGACCTTTGATTCCTTTAATGAAACTGGTTCTCATCTTTATTTTTATTATGATTCATCATTCCGTTTGAAATGATTGACCATAATACTCATAGGATTTTTGGCAAATCCTCAGCCATCAACGGGTTTGAAGAGCCTTTACCGACTACCGTTTGAGTCGGGCTAGCATGCAAATTGTTTACATCCGTTTGCATGTAACGTTACGCTCAGAGATTAAATTCTCTAAGACTTTGTTCTATGATGTCGAATACATAGACTTCACCATTGTTACGGGAATAGGCTACCCGGCGACACGTGTTAGGTGTTGGCTTTAGGATTTTTGGCTAACCCCCAGCCTTCAACGGATTTGATTAACCTTCACCGACTACCGTTTGAGTCGGGCTAGCATGCGGATTGTCTAAATCCATTCCGCACATGACGTTAAGCTAAAAGAGTTAACTCTTGTAGTGCTACGACATTGAATACGTAAACTTCATCTTTCTCCTGTGAAAAGACTAAACAGCAACGTGTATGAGACATTGACTTAGGATTTTTGGCAAATCCTCAGCCTTTAACGGATTTGATGTGCTCTTACCGACTACCGTTTGAGTCGGGCTTACATACAGATTGTCTTAATCCGTTCTGCATGTGACGTTGTGCTAAAGGAATGAACTCCCTTAGACTTTTAGCAACAACTTGGAATATGTAGACTTTGCCATTGTCATGGGAATAGGCTACCCAGCAACGTGTATTAGACGTTGGCTTATCCCTACTTAGGCTTCGGGACAAAGGTCCCCAGAGTCAGGCTCTAGTATCTTTTTCTACGGATAAAGACCAAACCGGCGATGCGTGTTAGGCGTCGGCATATTCTTTCTTAGGATTCAGGATGAAATTCCCCATACGTGTAAGGCATGGATTCTGGTGTTATTAATAACAACCTGCCACAATGTTGAATATGTGGGCGGGTGTTCTTTTTAACGGTTAAGAACTAACCGGCAGCGCATGTTAAGCGCAGACTTATCCTTACTTAGGTTTCAGGATAAAATACCCCAGAATCGAACTCTGGTGTCTTCTTCTTCGGAGAAAGACTAAACCGGCAGCGCGTGTTAGGCGCAGACTTATCCCTGCTTAGGTTTCGGGACAAAATACCCAGGATGAATCCTAAATTGATAAATTTTGGAAAAAGGATCGATATGGGAAGGAAGAATTTTATATTCTATTCCCCAAACAAGGAAGGAAGAATTTTATATTCTGTTCCTTGATTCTGGAAAGGAAGAATTTTATATTCTATTTCCAGTGCAAGAAAGAAACTAGAAGTGGGATCTCCACTCCGAGAATCTGGAAGACCTAGATAAACTTACTTTTTATAGGATTGGTTATCTGATCGAAAGACGAGTCCTTCGTTTATCGAAGTGAAATTTCAACTTCAGTCATGACCATGAGAAGGTTTAACCAAAGAGAAAAGAAAGGGAGTTCTTTCGTTTATCGAAAGGGGACTCCGAACTGAAAGTGGACCTCTTGTTCATGGAAAGAGTCAAGAGGCCCAGAAGAACATTTTTTTGTGGACTCACTGTCAATTGGAATTGATCAGTGAGGGATTTTGGTGGTGAAAATGAATTTGGGTTATCCTCTAGAATATTAAGTGTAATATTCTTCAAGGAACTTCCCGATAAATGAGTTATTCTAAATATACTAGGGATAGTACTTTTTCAGGAACTTCCCATTTATTGGCATTAATTGCCTGACGCCCTCTAAAGAAATTAGGCGGTAAGCGCCGTTTGAATAGACTGTGTCTATTACAAACGGTCCTTCCCACTTGGGTTCGAATTTACCTTTCTTCTTGGAGTTGGATTATTGGTCGGCGAGCAGCGAGGACCAGATCTCCTTCCTTAAAGCTTCTTTGGCGGACTCTTTTGTCAAAAGCCCTAGATATCCTGGCTTGATAGAACTCAATGTGTTGTTGAGCTTCCAAGCGCCTTTCATCCAACCTCTCGAGTTCTTCGAGACGTTTTTGATGCTGCTCTTCGGTCGTCATCTCCGTTGCGAGAGCGATCCGAAGGGACGGGATTTGAATCTCCAACGGTAGCACTACTTCGCATCCATATACTAACGAATAGGGGTGGCTCCCGTAGGTGTACGTATGGTGGTGCGATAAGCCCAAAGCGCTTTGCCGAGTTTATCGTCCCAATCTCGCTTATTGGTTTTCACGAGTTTTGACAGGATCTTGATGATCGTCTTGTTGAAAGCCTCAGCTAAACCATTAGCAGCGGGATAATAAGTCGTTGACGAAACATCTTGAATCTTGAATTTGTCACAGAACCTGATGAAAGCGTTGCTTATGAATTGCGGACCGTTATCATGAATGATCCGCCTCGGCAAGCCGTGTCGATATATGACATGATGCTTGATGAAGTTGATGATATTGTTCGTCTTTACTTCTTTAAGCGGAATGGCTTCAGCCCACTTTGAAAAATAGTCAGTGATAGCGAGGGTAAATCGATCACCTTTGACTGAAGGAGGAAAAATAGGACCGACAATGTCTATACCCCATGTCTCGAAGGGCCAGGACGTGGTTGACGTGTGTAACCGCTCCGGTGATTGGTGCATATAATTCGCATGCACTTGACAGGCGTGACATTCTCGGGCGTACTCGATCGCATCACGTACCATTGTTGGCCAGAAATATCCCATTCTTCTGATTCGATCATAAAGTTTGGGACCGGGCTGATGTGCGCCACATTCTCCTTCATGTGCTTCCTTAAGAACTTCTTTTGCTTCTTCGTTCGAAAGGCATCGGAGAAGCAAATCATCATACCCTCGATGGTATAATGTGCGGGTCTCGGTATTGTAAAAGAACCGTGGTGCTCTTCGGCGAATAGATTCTCTTTCTTTTACATTCTCTGGCAAAATGCCATATTGGACGTAATCAATAATGGGAAAGCGCCAATCTCGTGACTCAGACCCGATTTGGGTTGAGTTCACCTCTTTGGCGTTTACGTTTCTATCATCCTCCTCTTCGATATCCATATCGTATATGGGTATGCAGAGTTGGTGTGACCTTATTGTGACTAGCAGTTCAGCTTCGGGCGGTTACGCGAGTGATACTGCTAGTGCTGCCAGTGCATCTGCATAAGCATTCTGGAGACGCGGGATGTATTCGATATAAAATTCTTCAAAAGAATCTGCCATTCTGATGGCCTCCTGGTGGTACAGAATTAGATCTGGGTTCCTGACTTCATACTCTCCACGAACTTGGTTGACTATCAATTGAGAATCCCCAAAAGCTTCGAGATATTCGACCTCCAGCTCTTTGGCGAAACTGAGTCCAATGAGGAGCGCGTTGTACTCGGCTACGTTATTGGAACATGGATTCGTCAGTGAATAAGCTCGAGGCATCACGTGCTTCCCTGGGGAAACTAATACAACTCCAACTCCGGAGGAGACTCTAGAACATCCAGGGGTTATTGCCTTATTAACTGCTCTCGAAGCACCATCAAAGTACAATTGCCATACTTGTTGGTGTGATGTGGTGTTAACCTCATGGGTTTCATCTGGCAAGTCATCATATACTTCAACCGTATCTGTTGTTGGACTTGCCGCCAAAAGATCACAAATCGCTTGTCCTTTGACCGACTTCTGCTGTTTGAAGTGCAAATCATACTGGGACAAGAGAAGGGCCCACTTTGCTAACCGCCAATTCATCGAACCCGGTTGAGTCATGAATACCCATACCGGATTAACATTATCAATGACGTAAATCGTCTGGCCAACCAAGTAATGTCGCATCTTCTGTACTGTGAATACCAACGCGAGACAATCTTTCTCAATCATCGGGTATCAAGACTCGACGCCTATCAAGGTCCGACTTAGGTAATAGACTGCCTGTTCGTGACCATTATCATCGTCTTGTGCTAATAAATCACTTATCGAATGGTTCATCGCCTTGATGTAAATCAAGAACGGTTTACCTGATTTTGGTGCAACAAGAACAGGGGGATTCATCAGATATGTCTTGATATCTTCGAATGCTTTTTGGCAAGCATCGTCCCAAATAAATGACACGCCCTTCTTGTTTAGCTTAGAAAATGGTTGGCACTTCCCAGAAAGATTTGAGATGAACCTCCGGATGTAAGCTAAACGCCCTTGCAATCCTCTGAGTTCTCTTAGATTTCTCGGGGGTTGCAATTCATTTATCGCCTTCACCTTATCAGGGTCGAGGTGTATACCTTTAGTGGTGACGACGAATCCTAGGAATTTTCCGCTGGACATTCCGAGGAAGGATTTGGTAGGGTTCATCTTCAATTGATGACTCCGCATGAGATCAAACATCGTTCTCAAGTCCTTGATGTGATCTTCTTTGTTGCGGCTTTTTACCACCAAATCATCAATGTAGCATTCAACCGTTTTCCTGAGGTATTTCTGGAAAATCTTAGTCATCGCTCGTTGGTATGTGGCGCCTACGTTCTTCAGACCGAAAGGCATCACCGTGTAGCAGAAGACACCGAGGGGCGTTCTGAATGCCGTATGTTTCTCGTCATCCGGGTGCATCTTAATTTGATTATACCCCGAAAAGCCGTCCATGAAGGACATTCTCTCGAATCTGCATGTCTTGTCGATAATGACATCCGTGATTGGGAGAGGGAAATCGTCTTTTGGACATGCTTCATTCAGGTTCCTGAAGTCGATGCAAATCCTGATTTTGCCATTTTTCTTCATGACGGGAACGATGTTGGCTAACCAGTCCGGATGTTGTTCCTCTCGGATGAATCCTGAGTCGATCAACTTCTTAACCTCTGCCTCGATGGCTTCCATAATCTGCGGACGAAACCGTCTTTGCTGTTGTTTGACAGGTTTGGCATCCGGCTTGATGTCGAGGCGGTGCATTGCCACATTGGGGTCGAGCCCTGGCATGTCTTCATAGTTCCAAGCGAAGACGTCGATATATTCCCTGATAAGGGAAATTAATTCCTCCTTCTCATCTGGGGGAAGACTACCGCTGATAAATATGGGCTTTGGATTGGCCTCATCGCCCATATTAATTTGGACTACTTCGTCTTCGGTGGGTGGTTCTCTCTGTTCGAACCTATCACCATATTGCATGTTTAGGTGATGAACCCATGGGTCCTCCCACGTTGGCATTTGATCGTCGTCCTCCAACGTAGATGGATCAGCTGTAGTCATGTTCGACATTAAGGTCTTGAACATTTCTCCCAAACTTGTGTCGGAATCCCATCCTGAGGAATCTGCTGAGTACCCATCCTTGGCTTTAGCAATTTGATCGATAATTTGCCAACCACATTCATCATCGAACGAGGAAACGTAGCCTAAGCCTCTCTTGTGACGGTAATAGTCATCTGGTTTCCCTTTTGGTACATACGCTGCTTTGACTGGGATACGAGAACCTCGATCGAAGTACAAACCTTCTCCGAGTGTGAAATCATATCCCTGTCTTTCCATGAGCTTGCGCGCTTCCGGACTATATTTAGATAAATGCAGACCAGATTTGTCATCGTCTTCATCTTATCTTAGGAAATGATCTGGCAACGGAAAATTCTCTCCTTTACCATAAATCACTTCTTTTTGTCCCCCTCTTTTGGCAGGAACAATCTGGGTTGTTCCGAAAGAATGCTGGAGGCGTTTCTTCGTTACATAAGATGATCGGAGCGGCATACATAAATCAGGATTATCGTCTAATCCTTTTATCGCATCATCAAGAGACAAGGAGTACTCTAAATCATGATTTATTTTAATATCGGCAAGTTGCCAATTACAACCGCCATCTGACGATTGTTCATCGTCAAGATTGATTACAAAGGGTACAATGTCATTTAAAACAAAACCGCCATTGTAATCGAATCCGGCCTCGGAATCAGCTTCTTCTCCGCTGTCCGTGCCCTGGATCGATGGTTCCGTATCGGATTCATTACCATAAAGGAGAGAATCTGTGAAGTAATTCTCATACCCTTTGAAGGGTTGCTTATCCGCGACCATCGTCCTAACCCTTCCATCAGTGTCGACATATTTCAAACACTGATGTAGAGTGGAGGGAACTATAACATTACCATGGATCCAAGGCCGACCCAATAGTAAGTTATAGGGTGTCTCAGCATCAATCACGTAGCACGTGACCTCCGTCTTCAAATCGCACATTTGGCACTTTATTCGGATCTTCCCCAAAGGCCTTGACCCGCTGGTGTTGAATCCGTAAATGACCGTGCCTGTGGCTGCCAATTTGCTGACTGGAATGCCAAGGTTATGCATTAGGCAAAGTGGCATAATACTCACAGCGGAACCCGGATCCACTTGGATTCGGTTGACTTCGTTGGAGCCAATGTACCCGACGAAGTACAGGGGCCGATCATGGTTTGAATTCTTCGTCTGCATGTCCTCTTTGGTGAAGGTGATGCAGGGAATGTTCTTAGCTGCCACATTTCACTGTTGAGCTAACAGTTCTAGTTCTTCAGGCGCCGGCTTGATCCGAGTGAGGAACGCTTCTGAATCAGCCAAGGCTTCTTACAAGGCTTCTCTAGTCTGCTTCGACAGTCGTAGCAACTCATATAGCGTTATCCGTGCTAGAATATTGGCTAGCTGAGCCATGATGTCGAAGACACGCGGAGTTTTCGAACTCTCCGGTTTATCTTTTCTAATCGGACGACTGAAACGAGATTGCTTCGGATTTTGAACCTCCTCGGGCCACTTTTCTTTCTGTTTATCTACCAGCTGTCGTCGAGCCTCCTCAACCGGTTTAGGAACCGTAATCACCCCCAGCTCTGCGAGAGTTTTGGCTGGTCCCCGTTTTGTCACCCCCTGCTCAGCTAATTGATCACCAGGAGATGGATATTTGAAGTGATACTCATTTCCACTCCGGGTCGCGAAGACTTCCTGTTCTTCGTCGGAAAGCAGAAAGGTAGGAGCCTCATCGCCGTCTTCTTCGAAGATTGCGGAAGTCGCATGACAAGCCTTTCCTTTGCCCTTTCTCTTCGAAGACGTGGTCCACTGTTCATCTTCAATGAGATCTGGATGAACCCAGAGGATTTTGCCGTTTGGGGCTGTGTGTGGGACAAGTCCCTTTTGGCGCTGTCCATGTGGGTCATCATTCACCGTCTTCATCCCGACTTTGGTAACGCGTTTTGGCTCGAACCATGTTGTAGGCACCGATCCGAAACTGATTGACACCGCGTTTGCTCCTACATTCTTGGCCGGTTTCGGAGTTATGACCCCTACGTCGATTAACACCTGGATCTTGTCCTTGAGATGGTAGCATGACCTCGTAGGATGATGGACCACTCTGTGGTATGCGCAGTACTTCGGATCCGTCACTTTGCTGGCTCCCTCTTGATCCACGATCGCCAGCAGCTGGATTTTGTTGTTCTCCAACAAGTACTTGAAGATGCCGGGAACTTCATCATCCTTGAAGGAGTAGACTTTGGGAAACTTCGGCTCTGAAGATTTTTGCTTCTGAGACCGTTGCTGCCAATGCGGCTGTGACTGTTGCGGCGCTCGTTGTTGCTGCTGTTGCTGTTGCTGAGGTTGCAATTGAAACGTTTGGTTAGCATCAACGGCATTAGCATGAGCTTTACCTTTTCCTTTCGGGTTGAAGTTCTGCTTCGGAGGATTTGTTGCCGGTTGGCCTCTCTCCGCCTTCTTTCTTTTGAGGAATCGCTCAGCTTGTTCCCCTCGAACCTTCAGATCCTTCCATGTCTTGGATGGTGCTGTGCCCATTGCCTCCAACACGTCCAGCGAAAGGTTGTTATGGCAGGTCTGGAGGATGAATTCCTCAGTGATCGGGTCCCGGCAATTCATCGCTTTGTTCCGGAACCTCTTGACGAAGGTGTCAACTAACTCCCCATCCTTCTGCTTCTCATCGAGCAACGATCCGATAGAGATCTTGGTGTCGTCGTCGAAGAAATTCGTGAGGAACTTAGTCTCCATGTCGTCCCAGCTGTTAATGCTACCTGGCTTGAGGCGGCGATACCAATCGAAGGCGGCTCCGCGAAGAGTGCCAACGAATGACCGCACCATCAGAGGCTCATTACCAGAGATTATCCCCAAGTGCGATTTGAAATAAATCAAATGCTGAGTGGGTGAACCCATCCCATTAAACGGCGTGAAGTTAATTAGACTGAACTTCGCCGGATATAGGATTGATTCCCACTCTCTTGGGTATGGGCAAGGAATGCCTGTCTTTTTCATCTCTTGAGCGGAAATCAATGTATTGATTTTGCTCTCGAGGTTCTTAATTTTCAAACTTTCACCCGAGTTTTCATCAGTGCGATTCGGAGGTGGAAGCGTGGTGTTGTGACTAGCATCCTCATTGCCACCCCCTGTATTAATGGGAGGATCATTGACATTGCGGGCTTCATCCGCATTCGCATTCTCCACTTCCTGAACAACTGGATTACGGCGGTTTGGTTCGCCTTGCTGGTTCGTCAGTGCTTGGATCTGTTGATCATGCATCTCTCTCATGCTCTGCATGGCCATCTGCATTTTGAACCTAAAATTTTCCTGTTGTTTGGCCATGGCCTCTTCGAGCATCTTGGCCACTTGCTCCGCGCTTATCATGAATGATTCACGGGGTTGCCCTTCACTGGATATAGTATTGTCAGATGCAACTGCTGAGCCGGCATCTGATTCTTCGTCTCCCGAAGGTACTCTTGTCCGAACCCTACCATACGTCATGCGAATGATAGCCCCGGATTGTAGACGAGTTACTCATCGGGGTATTTCTGGAATCGCCTCGGGGTTGTCCTGAGCCGATGGTCCCTTGCTGGTCATATTGGCGGTGACCCTTGAATGTTCACCGTTTTCGACCATCGTTCTTCTTCGGAAACGCCTAGACCTTGGCTTTGGCGTTTCAATGCTGAGTCTTTCGAATACAGAAACTCTCTCGGGGACTGCCTTGACACAGTTGCACTCAGACAGTACCGCCCGAATGAGCTTCGAACAAGGACACCGAGTTTCGAGCCTTCGAGGGCTTCTCTTCCTGGTTTTCCTCGTGCTCCCGTCACAATAGTACAACTCGTCAACTTGACGATCAGAGTATCCTATTGTGTGTTGACACGACTTCTCAGGTATAACGTCTTCGTCATCAGACGAGAATGTTTCCTTCTGAGGGCGACTTGCCTTCTTTGGGCTTTCGAGAGTCACACATCTCGAAACGTACCTTTGTGGGCATGAATCTTCAACGGGCTCCTGCACTTCGATGCGCAAAGTTGTGCGCTTGGGTGCCACGATTTCTCCAAGTGTTGAGGGTTGCGGCGACCCCCAGCATGTTGAATCGTTTGGGACTTCTTCATTAGCCCCAACCGTTCTTGGACTGGAGCTTTGCCTCGTTCCTTGGGAAGTGGACCGAGGCACTCCAAAACCGACTTTCTCTTCTGGGACGATCCTGCGGGATCTCCCGGAGCAGTTGTGGAAGTGATCGGCAGTTTGGATTTACTCGCCGGAAGTTGTACTTTCGATGATTGCTGTTGTTGCACCTTGGTCTGAACCGCCGCTTCAGACTTCGGCTTCCAAACCTTGCGTGTTGATGGCGGCTTCTTGGCCACCTCCTTCTGCACCCTTCTACGGGCTTCCTCAGCTTTGGCCTGTGCTTGCGCTGATAATGCGCGGCGTTTGCGGATGCGCTCCTCCAGCGTTGAGCGATTCCGTTTGACACGGACCCACTCCATCGTTGATGGCTTGGAGGAACCACTATTCATTTGTTGTTGAGGCTGTTTGCCTCGTTTGCTCTTCAGATCCGCATTGTAGTGGACCCCGTCAACAGATTCCATGGCCTTTACGAATTGCTTCGCGAGGCGTTGACGCTGCCTCTGGCGAGCTCTCTTAGAGAGAGTCACCACGCCTTCAATGGCGGATTTGACCTGCTTGGAGGCCGGTAGGACTTCACCCGACGCAACTTCGGCGTCGATCGGGGTGAGGTTGTCGTTGGTGGCTTCAACTTCTTCGCACAAACGAACTTTTCTCCTGGAGGAGAACTTCTGGGATTTCTTGGACTTACGGGGGGAGGTTGATCCAGATGAGGACACGTACTCCTCGTACTTTTGCTGGTCGAACTCATACTCGACCTCCTCCATGACCGGGATCGAGATCCGCGGCTACAACGCTCCGATCTCGGCAGCGAGATCGGTGGCTCCCACTGTGGTCGCCAGATTGTTCGCGGGAAAAATTGATGCTTTCTTCATTGACGATTCCATTGCACTCTTTAATAACAAATTTTTGCGTTACAGAAAGATCCGGTCTTTTTATAAGATCCGGTTACAATGAAAATCAAACAAAAAAGAAATAAAAATTACAGCTTTTCTCTTTTATCGAACAAATCACGAGCTCCTGTTGTCCGGTCACTCGCTTGCGTGGGTTGCTTGCCTGCGCTGATGGTTAATCCGTTGACCACCGCACGATCTGGATCCAAGCAGATCTACGCAATATTACGGGTATTATTTCACCAAGGAAATAATAGCCGGAGGGATTGTTTCACAAAGGAAACAACCGCTCAAATCTCGGGATCAAAGACCAAGCTTTGATCCGGAGTGTAGCAACGTAGATCTGAGATCTCGATCCTCTCGAACTCCTGCCTTTTGTGATACGGGTGCTCGCCAAGAATCAGATCCGAATGTCCAAGTCTTCAAGCCTTCAAAAAACTCAAGCACGAGGTCTCAATCCGGCAGAGTTTCGGCTCTCCAAAAGCTCTTCCAAAAGTCCTTTCAAATGATGAATCACCCCGCCTATTTATAGGCAACCAGATCTGTGCATTTGGCACAGATCTGGGCGGCCACCTCAGGGTGGCTCGGCACTGGGCCGAGCCACCCCGGGGTGGCTCGGCTACCGAGCCACCTCAGGGTGGCTCGGCTTTGGCCGAGCCACCTTGAGGTGGCTCGGTTTTTGCCGAGCCCCCTTCGGGTGTTTTCCGTCATTTCTAGTCTTCCGATTCTGTATCGGATTTATCCGGATCTTGATTTGATAGTCCGGATCTTTATTTGGCAGTAAATCCGCCTTGGTGTTTGAGTTCGAATCCGTTTTACGGTTGAACGACTCGTTGACTTCCCGAACCATTGGATTGGTTCCGCACGCGAATTCCGTTGCTCGTGTGCAATTCGTTAACCTCGTCGCCTCGTCACTCGACGGTTCGTTGTTTTGTTGAATCACCGTGTCGAGCTGTGCTAAGGGACCTATAGGCAATTTTATACGCCTACAGGAAGTATAAACAAATTGTTGATATGAGGAAAGTTTTTGTCTTTCTTCAGCAACTATAACTTCTACTGATGCTTCCCGTACTTCTCGAGTGGAGGATACGTCGAATCTCTTTGGGATGCGATGATAGGAGATAACCAAACCACCTTATCTTTAGGTGGATTCCGATGGCTGGTCAACATTCGACCAGGCTGTCATGTCCTCCAGACGGGCTAAACCTGTTATATGGAGCCTTATCTCCCTAATCATTTTTCCCGCCAGTTTGGGTACAGCTAATTATATGTGGGGAATATCAACCCCCAATTGAGTTTTGAAGGGGGTTTGATTGATGGCGCACGGGGTTAGTCCTAGACCTACGCATGATGCACTGGAGCGTGTTTCGAGCTGCCACTCAGGGGCTGCACGCTTCACCATACACTTACATATTATAAGTGGTATTGGAGCACAAGTGAAACTACAGAGGGGTTCAATCCCCATGAATCTTGTCTGATAGCGCAGAGGCGTCACTCGGGAGGAGTTCCTCGCACGCCGAGGTGGGAAGAGCACAGAGCCGTGGTATCTGAAGAGGTTCCACAAGAAGACTCAGATGCTTATGAGGAGCTCCACTAGGGCTTAGGTGATTTTCGGGGCATGAAGTTTCAAGCCCCATTCGATCTCACTCAGCTCCCCCCCTTATAGAGAAACTAAAAGGATAGAGGAGCTGGCTCGGATGAGGGCACTCCTGGAGCAACTTAGGGGTCCTATTACCGAATGTCTGTGGATGCTGGCTTTTGCTCCCGATCTCCTAATTTTTTCAGAATGTCAATGGGAGGCAGACGTTGGTACTTCTGATGAAGAGGTGGCTAAGAAGGCTCGCCATGATGAGGCGGCGACAACTGGCAAAGCGTGGGAGGGTCACGCCATACTTGATCCTGAACCAAGCCCGGGAGTGACTCTTCCTATTGTCGCAACTCCCTCGACTGCCGAGGCCAAAGATATTCAACCGATCATTCCGAAAGGTATAAATTATTTTTATTCCTTCTTTAATTATAGAGTTGAATCTGATCGTCTCATCTTTGTTCTGACTTTATGCAGTAGCAATAGATGCTATTGCCATCGTCTCTTCTGAAGATATAGAGGGGGAGAAGAAGGACATCGATCACCCTGGCAGTAGTGATGCCGTCGTGGATGACACCTTTCGAGACCATGCTTAGGATGGGTCAGCTTTTCCTCCTACTCTGGAGGATGAACCTCCAGTCGGGTACTTGGGTGTCTCGAGTCCTCTATAAATAAATTTGAATATTATGTGGTAAATAATATTTAATATGTCATACTGTGATAAATAACATATTTTTATGTTTGAGTATGTTAGGAATTGATTTGAGATCAATTCGACGTACATATTTTCGAGTATGAGAACAAATCAGTTTGCACAGGCAAATAGACTCAGTGTGGTCAACTAGTGCTCTTAGTAGTTGACTACTCTGAGCCGGTATATAGTTTACAGAAACTTGAGTTGAGCTTAGTAGTCGACTGCCAAGCTTAGTAGTCGACTAGTGGAAGTTTTCCTAGTGTGCAGGTTTGCTATCGGGCTGATTTTGTTTATTTCGAACCTGACTGTTATCCTATGTGTTTTTACTCGTTTTAAACCCTAATTCCTCACCTTACATGTGAAATATCAGTATCCTCTCACCTTCTTCAACCCTAACCCTAAAAGTGTGAGTTTTTGGTGTGTTCTTGAGGCGTTTGTTGAGAGGAAGGCAGGTTTTTGGCGTTTTGGAGAAGAGGGATCTTGCGTGCACGTGTTCAGGAGATCAACACCACTTTGAGGCAAGATTATCTTCGTCCAAACCCATCACTATAGTTAAATAACTAGTTTGAGATCTGTAATTAGTATTCGCACCTTAAATCTTAACCTGAGGTGTTAAAGTTTGCTTTTTGATGATAAATCTTAACCTATGCTAGATCTGAAGTTAAATCTTTGTTGTTGATGATAGAAAAGTGATCATGATCATTAGGGTTTAGGTTAATTTCATTTATAACTTGTTAATTATGTTTATCTCATGAGTAAACCCTAATTAGTTGTTTAATTAAGGTTTCTTGTAAGCTAATTATGCTAAAACCCTAGGTTTGTGATACATAAGGCATATGAACATGTATAAATGAAATTTCACTCCCGTACATGAATAGTTAACATCATTGTGTTGATAATTTCATGGTTTAATTAAGAGCTAATGGAGGAATTTGGTTAATTAGTATGTTAAACCCAAATTTGAGCAAACTAATAAAACTGTTTCATGTTCAGGATGGTTCTTGAAATTTGATGAATATTACATGTTTTATTTTTTATTTAAATCTCATGATAAGTTTTAGGTGATTGATATATACCTGTTCGTGCATGAAAGAATGCGCGTTTTTATAGGGTAGTCTACTACTAAGCTTAGTAGTCGACTACTCATGCCCAGTTTAGGTTTACAAAAACTAAATTAATACAATGTAGTCGACTAATGTGCTTACTAGTCAACTAGTAATTTTGACACTGCCATTACAGAGTCTGGATAGACTCAGTGTAGTCGACTACTAAGGTTAGTAGTCGGTTACTAAAACTTTTCCCGAGCATATTGTTGCATTGTTTTTTAGATGCGATCGCAGGGTTCGAGTCGCACGATAGTATACGTATAGACATGAATATACTGAAAAGTGTCATAGTACATACATGAGTTTCCTAAAGGGGATTTGACAAGTGTTGAGTGATTAGATTTGAGTCAGAGTAGTTTATACACATGCCGGATATCGTTAATAAGCCCAGCTCAGTACTATATGAGATTGTACGTCGATATGCCAGATTTATATAGTTCATACATGGGATGGATATTGTTGATGAGCTCAGTTCAGTACTACGTTGGATAGTGCGTCGATATTCCATTTGTACAGGCCATTGAGTCAGGTTTGGATGCTTTGTCTAGCAGTTCGTCCGCACGACGGTGCGATGAGGCTTGTGAGCCGTCTTTTAGGATACCTATAACGTAGGCCGTCATAGACTCATATTACGCACTAATATCACGATGAGACTAATGAATCGTGTACATTGATTTAGGATACCTACAGGATAGTCTGTTGTGTATGATATTGTGATGAGGTTAGAATCTTGCAAAGAGTTGTAATGAGACGATTATTTGATAGCCTGAGTTTTGATGGATACCAAAAGTTTTTATGTCACACTGTTGAATATATCTATAACTGATGTTTATTATGGTGTTTTATTTCCCGGTGATGTTTCTTTCCATAATTTGGGATTAATATTTAGGTATCTACAGTTTGAGACATATGGTATATATATGAGGCTTTCCTTGTTTGGATTATTTCGTTCGACGTATACGTCTCATGTTGTATATTTCTAAGTATTAATACCATTAGATATGAGAAAAATGATGTAGGTAGACTATGCTTAATAGATAGAGCCTTCAGTACATCTAGCATCCTTTCCCTGGGAAGCAGATGTAGGTAATCTTGCTTTAGGCAGATGTAGGTAATCTTGCTTTAGAGCTCTGATGCTCTTGTTATTGTTTTCTTTTTGTTTTAAATTTCTTTTTAGGCGGTTCAGAACTTCGGAGAGCCATAGGTTGACAGACTTCTAGCATAGTCACCGTCGCTCAGATATAGTAGTTGAGACTCCACCGTAGTTGATTTTCATGTTCAGACATTAGAGTTAATTTTTATATTGTAAAGGTTGTGAGCCTTAATAAAATTTTATTAGATTCATGTTGAGACACTTTTCAATCATCAGATGTATTTCAGATTTATCAGTTAAGACATGAGTTCACTTATGAGATTTATCTTTCGACATCATGTCTATTGTATTTAATTCCTTCTTTTTTCCTGTATTGTACCTCACTTTATTTTTGATTCCACTAGATGATATTACTATAATTGGTGAAACATGTTATTGTACAGTGTGGGTGCATGGCAGGTTTGGCATCTTTAGGTTCACCTTGGACTACAGCCATGTATGAAAGCAGCAGCGTCACATCCTTCTCGCGAGCTGGTCATGGAGGTTACGTTGCCTCAGGTATTTTGATTTGTCAACTTTTGATTTTATGGATGTCATTTCAGTAGATAGACTAGCACTTCCTCTGTTGATCTCATTGCAGTCGAGATGACTCTCGAGGCTGTCGACCAATGGACCAATCTGCTGATGTCCGTACATGTGGGGGTCACTACCTAACCTCATCCACATGGTACTCGACAAGTGGGATCCCCTATCAAGCCTCCAGTTCCTACTGAAGAGGCGCCGGTTCGAGAGGAGGAGGCGCTAGTTCCAGAGGAGGTACCGATCCCAGATGAGACGCCGATTCAGGGAGAGGAGGGGCCGATTCAAGAAGAGGCTCCCCTTCAGGCAGATGAGGCATTGATTCTAGAAGAGGAATTGTAAAACCCCGTACATTTTGATAATTTATGGAGGTGTCAATCAGCACAGTGGAAGCATGGAACGAGACGGCGAGTAGCAGATTCGAAGAATCTAGTTTTCAGCTCGTGAGTCGACTCATAACTCATCATGAGTCGACTCATCAGGTTGAGTCGATCCATGACTGTCATGAGTCGACTCACGATATCAAGTCCCGTTGTCAGAAGTTTCTGCTGAGTTGACTCATCAGTTTATGAGTCGACCCATGAGTCATGAGTCAACTCATAACTGACCATGAGTCGACTTATCGAGGGTTTTCTGGTTTTTATAGTTCGGGTTTGTTTGGGTTTGCGGGTCAGGTTTAACTGTTCATATATTATCTCCTCTACCCGAAAACACTTCTTTTCATTAGTTCTCCCCAGAGAAACCCTAGCCCCCTTTCCCCCTCTAAACCCTAGTTCATTTTTGGGCGTTTTTGGGAGATTTTCGAGGGATTTCAGCAGCTTCTTGTGGTTTGTAGCAAAGAGAATCATTCTTCAGCACACCTAAGGCGAGTAGCATCTCGCCCAATCCCTCTCCCATGTTTTTAAGAGTTTTTAAATGTTTTTCATGAGGTTTATTGAGCCTAAGAATTATTTTCAAGTATAAATCGATGTTCTTATTAGTGTAGATGCTAAAAATCATGTGTTTCAGATCTCTAATTTTCTCACCAACGAATTTATGATGAAACCCAGATCTGGGAATTTATTTAAAGAAAAATAAAAATGAGTTTTATCTTGATTAATTGCTCTCGTACATGTTTAGTGATTTAATGTTAGATTTAACATGCAAGATTTTCGTTTCCTATGTTTTATACAAAATTTTTCACTGTCACATATGCTTAGAATTGAATATATAAATTTTGGGTTAGATAGATTTTAATTTTTGATGAATTTTTACATAATAATCACAGTATGCTCGAACAGGGAAGCCCCCCTGTTCAGTCGACCTTGGGTCGACTGATGTCGTCAGTCGACCTTGGGTCGACTGATGTCGTCAGTTGACCATGAGTCGACTGACTAGTGAACTCTTCCAGTCCTCTTCTTTTAAGTTGCTTCGGTCTAACCACCACATCGTTTGTATTCAAATGAGCTTCACTGCTTATCTCTTTGAGTATGAGGAGCCGCCTCGGTTATTGGGTATTAAATTGCAGTATTTATATTTTTCACCCACAAATGTAAGATAATATTTTTGACACAAATGTTGACCTATACCTAGAAATACGTGTGAGATTTGGATATGCATGACTTTGCACATA
>BQKN01000102.1:796038-820455 GCA_022839385.1 Asparagus kiusianus | reverse complement strand
GGTTCTTCATTTTCAGAGGTTGGATTTTGGAGGAGGCGAAGCCCTGCAGGATTGAAATCTCAGATCTGATAAAGATTAAAACTTTAAGGCTTCAAGGATTTGTTCATCCGGATCTGGTGCTCAGCGATCGACAACGCCAAATAAGGCAGGAGTTCGAGAGGACCGGATCGGGAGATCTACGTTGCTATACTCCGGATCTAAGCTTGGTTCTTAGATCCCGAGATTGAGCGGTTGTTTCCTTGGTGAAACAATCCCTCCGGCTATTATCTCCCTTGGTGGAATAATACCAGTTATACTGCGTAGATCTGCCCGGATCTGGATCTAGCGGTGGTCCACGGCAAATAACCCCGGTGCAGGCAAAGAACCCACCAAAGCGAGTGACCGCAAAACAGGAGCTCGCGATTCGTTCGACAAAGAAGGAAACAAGTTGTAATTTTTCTTTATTTGTATTTTGATTTTCATTGTAACCGGCTCTTATAAAAAGACCGGATCTTTGTAACTCGATAAACGATTATTAAAGTGTACAATGATATCAACAATGAAGAAAGCAATAATTTTCCCCGCGAACAACTTGTTCGAGTGTATGAATGATTGAAGGAAGAATATGGGTAGTACTCCTTTAGGAATTTACTGTACATAGGCATCAGGATGTTATCGCCATTCGGTTTGACGAGGCGGTAAGTTCCATTCGAGTAGACTGTCTCTATTACGAATGGTCCTTCCCATTTAGGTTAGAACTTTTCTTTCTTCTTGGAGTTGAGTATCATAGGACGTCGAATAGCAAGGACCAACTCTCCTTCCTTCAAAGATCTGTGCTTAACTTTCTTGTCAAAAGCCTTAGTAACTCAATGTGTTGTTGAGCTTCGAGCTGCTTCTCATCTAACGCCTCCAATTGTGAGAGCCATCGTTGATGACTTTCTTCAGTCAACATCTCTATTACGAGTGCAATGCGTAGGGGCATAATCTAAATCTCTAGTGGTAGCACGACTTTACAACTGTATACTAGTGAATAAGGTACGGTATCGGTCGGTGTACGAACCGTAGTATAATACACCCACAAGCTTTCACTGAGCTTTTCATTCCAGTCGCGCTTGCTGTTAGATGTGAGCTTGGTCAATATCTTGACAATCGTCTTGTTGAATGCCTTAGCTAGTCCATTTGCTAATGGAGTATAAGCCATGGACGTGAGGTATTGTATTCTGAACTTGTCACAGAATCGAGTTAATGCATGACTAACGAATTGTGATTTGTTATCATGAATAACACATCTTTGAACGCCGTATTGGTAGACAATGTGATATTTGATGAACTTGATCACATCACCGGCTTTGACTTCTCTTAAGAGAACGACTTCGGCCCACTTAGAGAAATAGTTAGTTATCGCAAGGATGAAGCGATGACCTTTGGCTGATGGTGAAGATATCGGTACGACGATATCCATCCTCCATGTCTTAAACGGCCACGAAGTCGCTATCGGATGCAGGTCTTCAGGTGTTTTGTGAATGTAGTTGGTGTCGATCTGACATGCATGACAACGCTTGGCATAAGTGATAGCATCGTGGATCATTCTGGGCCAATAATAGACTATTCTTCGCTAGAGATCCCAGAGCTTGGGTCCGGATTAGTGAGCACCACAAGTACTATCATGGGCTTCCCGTCGGGCTCCCTGTGCTTCTGTCATTGAGAGACACCGAAGCAACATGCTATCGTACAACTTATGATACAACACCTTTGCTGTCAAATCGTAGTGGAATATCAGAGTGCATCTGTGAAAAGAATCTCGCTCCTTTATGTTTTCGGGTAGTATGTCGTATAAGACATAGTCAATGATTAGGAAATACCAATCTCTCGGCTCGAGTTGACCCGTAGCCTGGTGAGTTGCATTCACTTCCAAAACATGCTATGGTCGGAAGAGTTGTCGGCTTGCGACGCTGACGCGCTGACTGGTTCCTAATGGTTGAGCTAGGTTAGCTACCAATTACGCAGGGCATCTACGTGTGTGTTCTTAGAATGAAGCACATGCTCAATGCCGAGCTTTCGAATGATTTGGCTAGTTTGATAGTCGCTTCATGACATGGGATTAAGTCGTCATTTCTGACCTTATATTTTCCTATCATCTGTCTAAAAATAAGCTGAGAGTCACAGTAAGCTTCGAGGTGATTTTTCACCAACTCCTTGGCAAAGTGAGTCCGATGAGTAGCGAGTTGTACTCAGCCACGTTATTGGTACACGTCTCAGTTAAAGAGAAAGCTCAGGGTAATACGTGGTTTTGTGGAGAAACCAAGACCACCCCCACCCCCGCGATAATAGACCTGCTTGTGCCTATGCGAGATGCTCCATCGAAGTACAATCGACAAACTTCTTCTTGCAAGGTTACATTAACCTTGTGGGTTTCATCCAGCATGGTTTCCAATAGGTCAATCTTCGACTCGAGCGGATGACTGGCCATGAGATTTCCGATTGCTTCTCCTTTGACAGACTTCTACGGCATGAAGTGTATGTCATATTAAAATAGCAGGAGTGTCCATCTTACTATGCGCCAATTTAAAGATCTGGGCTATGTCATGAAAACTCGGATGAGATACATCCGGGAGATGACGTGTATGGTTTGACCAACCAGGTAGTATCGCATTTTTTGGATAGCGAACACCAAGGCCAAACACTCTTTTTCGACCATAGGGTATCGCTGCTCAGCTCCTTGTAGGGTTCTACTTAGGTAATAGATGCCTTGTTCATGGCCGGCATCGTCATTCTGTGCTAAGAGAGTGCCAAGAAAATTCTCCATTGCCTGCACATAAATCAGGAAGGGTTTCCCCAAAACTGGGGCCGCCAAGACCGGTGGATTCGAGAGATAAGTCTTAATCTCATCGAATGTTTGTTGGCAAGGCTCATCCCATACGAAGGGAACACCTTTCTTCATCAGCTTGGAGAAGGGTTGGCACTTACCTGGGAGATTTGAGATGAATCTTCGGATGTAAGCCAGATGTCCTTGTAATCCTCTCAATTCGTTAAGATTCCTGGATGGTTGAAACTCTTGAATAGCTTGCACCTTTTCTGGGTCAATGTGAATTCCCTTCGTCGTGATGACGAATTCGAAGAATTTGCTACTCGACATCCCTAAAAATGACTTTATAGGGTTTATCTTGAGTTGATGGGATCGTCAACTCGAACATCATTCTCAGGTCTTGAAGATGATCGTCTTTACTATGACTCTTCACAACCAAGTCATCTACGTAGCATTCGACTGTCTTTCGTAGTTGTTCCTTTTTTATGAAGCCCGATTCAATCAGCTTCTTCACCTTAGCTTTGATCGCTTCCATGATTTGTGGATAAAATCATCTTTACTGTTGTTTGATAGGTTTGGTGTCCGAGTTGGTGTTAAGGCAATGCATGGCGATCTGGGGATCAAGGTCAAGCATGTCCTCATAATTCCAGGCGAAGACGTTAATATATTCCTGGATGAGGGATATAAGGTCTTCTTTCTCTTGGGGAGGTAAGTTATCGCTGATAAATATGGGCTTAGGATTAGCCTCATATCCCAATTTTTTTTGGAGTATCTTGTCCTCCGTGGGTGGTTCACGTTGTTCAAACCAACCACTTCATTAGGCACTGACGTGGCAATCCGATGCTTCATCATAAAACGGGATCGGATCATCCTCTTTGATTTTGGTGGGATTAACCGTAGCCATATTGACTGTGAGGTTCCTAAATAGATCTCCTACACTAACATCTGAATCCCACATTGAGAATGTTGACGATGATTCTCTGGAAGGATCATCTTCGGAGTCTTCACCGCAATTGTAATATAATTCTAATGAAGAGGAGGTGTAACCCAGCCCTCTTTGAGTTTTGCTGAAGTAATTGTTCGGTTTTCCTTTGGGAACATAAGCAGGTTAGACGAGTATCTTTCACCCTTTGCCGTAATTCAAGCCCTCTTTACGAGTGAAGTCATAACCCATGGTCTCCATCAACGCTTCGCGATCTGAATGTAATGCGAGAATTGAGGAGCGGGCTCATCATCGTCTGACTAATCCCACATTATGTGCATAGACCTGTCTATCCTTCCAAAGATAATATCTTTCTGATAATTACCTTGGGTAGGTATGATACAGATGGGTTGCGAGGACTCGGTCGCTTGTTTGTCTGTGACGAACGATGAGTATACGGACAAGTGCAAGGAAGAGTTTTTATATAACTCTACAACTAAATTGCTAAACTCGTCATTACTAGACTCTGAACTAGATGACAAGTAAGCAAAATTCAGGATAAACATGTCCGATAAACCCATCCGCCTTGGCAACGTTAGTTACAACAAGGCCTTCATAGCCGATTACAATGAGTTCAATGTCATTCAAGACAAGACCCTCGTTGTAGTCAGACTCACTATTGGCCTCATTACCACTTCCAGGTTCCTCGACCGGTGGCTCGTTGCTCGGTTCAGAGTCCTAGTAGAGTAAAGAATCAGTGAAGTAATTTTCAACCCTTGAAGGGTTATTTATCAGCAATCACCGTCTTTACGTGATCACGGTTGTCCACATACTTCAAATACTGATGCAATATGGATGGGACTATCTGGTTGCTATGGATCCATAGCCAACCCAATAGCATGTTGTAGGAAGGCTCCGCATCGGTGACGTTGCTGGCCACTTCCGTCTTCATGTCGCCTAGTCGACACTTGAGGCGGATATTCCCCAGCGGCCAAGTTCCGGTGGTATTAAAGCCAAAGATGGTGGTAGTCATTGCGGACAACCACTTTTGAGGTACCCCCAAATGTTTGATGAGCTTCAAGGGGACAATGGTGAGCGCAGACCCTGGATATACTTGGATCCTGTCCAATCGAGAGGAGCCGACGTATCTTGTGAAGTATAGTGGTCGGTCATAGGATGTACTCTTTATGATCATATCCTCAGGAGTGAAGGTAATGCAGGAAAACTATTATCTAGATGTCTGGCAGCATTGTGGACATCCTTTCTCCATGTCCTCTTCTAAAGTAGGCGATAAATGCATGGCAAAAGCCTCTAAGTCAGCTAGTGCCTCTCGTAGAGCTTCCTGGGTAGATTCAGATAGCCGTAGGAGCACGTACAGGGTAATCCTGGCTAGAATGTTCTTCAGCTGTGCGAGCATGTCAATCCGAAAGGGTTGATTGCTTAAACTCGGCTTGTCAGGATTTGGTTGGACTATTGGTGACGGTCCCACCGGTGGTCTTCTTGGCCTGTCAGAGGGTTGCTCTTGGCAAAGTTTTTCTGTGCTCGGGTAATCAAGGCATCTACCTCGCTGTCAAAATCGGTGAGGGTTGTTATCTCTACTTTGTCATTGTCCGAAATTGTCAAAATGACATTATAGAGATTAGGCTTGCTTTTGGAATTATTAGAAGTCCACTGCTCGTCGTCGAGGAAATTAGGATGAATCCACATCACATATCCTGATGGTAAGATCTGCGGTACTAAGCCTCTTTCTCATGAACCTCAGGGAGGCATGTCGACGCGTGAACCTCAGGGAGGCCTATCCCAAACTTTAGAGTGACCATGTTTGCAGTCATGTTCTTTTGCATCTTCTCCTTCTTTAGGACTCCCACGTCGTAAAGAGCATGCAGCTTATCCTTAAGGATATAGCACTTGGAGGTATGATAACCTAAAAATTTGTGGTACGCACAGTAGTTCAAATCATCTGTTTTGTTCATGTCTTCAAGCTTCGTGAACTCTGGCAGCTTGATCCTGCTGCTCTTAAGGAGAGTATCGAAGGTACACTACAACAAAGCTGTTTTTTATAGCGTTGAATGATAGCGTTTATGTTGTAAGTGCTATAGATCGTATGTGCCTTATTTTTTGATAGCGTTTGAAAATTTTTAAACACTATCGTAATTTTTTTTATTCTGACGCGTTGAAAAGTTAAGCGGGAGACTAAAAATTAAAACAGTCGCCCCAAATTATTTCGATCCCTCTCCTATCAAATCCTCGATCCTTTTCCTCTAGTTGAAATCTCAAACCCTAGTTTTTCCCCCTTTTTTCTTTTTTTGGGAATCAGGGAGAAGTGCTGAGCGGTCCAAACGATCTCGTGATGATGAACCCTAGGCGATCGACTCTAGGCGACCGTGCCGTTGTGTACCTCTACGCTCCGCTGGATCTCGAGGTGGTGAAGGGCGACATCAAATCCATGGAATGGGACGAGTGCCCCATCGGATCGATCCTGGCCGTCGGATCCGCCGTGGCCGTGCCGTCGGATCTCTGCAAAGCTCACTACCTGTATCTGATTTCTTTATTATTATTATTTGGTGCTTGGTGTTTTTTACTAGGTTTTTTAATTGTTTAATTTGGGTTTGTTTTGATCTGATATGTGCCGATGGGAGAGGCAATTGTGTGAGGAAGACAGGAGATAGGGCTTGGGGCTGAATCATATGGTAATTTCTTAAGGACACTTAGTTTTTTTCTTTGTGATTGAAATTACTGGGTTGCTTGTAAATCCAATTGATGTCTGAAATTTATTATGGTGAGTACAAAGTTTGGGGTTGGCATTGCAATACGAATAAACACAACACTAAATCTCATTGGTGTGAACTTGAAATAGAATCAATTTAATGCTAGAGTTTTGGTTCTTGAGCTTCGTCTTGTTTCAATCAATTAATGATATCATTTAGGATTTTGTCATGTGAAATCATTTGTTCCTTTGCTAATCTTCTTATTTTCTAGCCTACTGGGTGTGGGGAGATGTTATCTGTTCATTTATTTTACGTTATGAGGGATTTATGGATTTTTTAAAATTTATGCTTTGAGTGTGTTTACTGGTTATGAGGGATTTAAAGATGCGAAGTTCATGTTTTTGATGTCCTCTTTGAGATCCAATGATGTAAGTTTTGCTTAATCAACGATGAAAAATTCGGGTTTTCTTGATTTATAGAATTTTCATCTTTTTATAACCGTGGAGTTTTGTATCTCTTTTTTTTATTATGACATATCTGTCTATCTCATAACCTCTGCTCATGTTCATTCAAAGACGTATTACTTTGTTTTTAGCTGACATTGGTCAAAGCTTGCTATGTCTTATTTGTGGGCTATATATCACGAGCTTTCTTATTGTACAAAACGGAATCACATAATTTTTAGCATGTTATAAGAAACATGGATTACAGTGCAGGTCATATCAATCAGATTCTCTCTTTAAACGATTTCAATATGATGCCACTGTGAATGAATGTGGGGGCCACCCACGTGAGCCTGATGCATTTGTTTCCTTTCCGCGTGAATGATTGGCCACGTGAATGAAGGCTGGCCGCGTGAATGAAAGCCCACGAAGGCCCACTCGAAGACATGCAGCTATATATATAGCTTGCGATTTCTCCTTAGGTTTTTGGGGTGATCGTGAGGAGGGTTTTGCGGCTGGGTGCTTTTGCGGCTGCACGAGGAAATTGCAGCAGGAGAAAACTCAAGAAAAAAAAATCAGTTTCTTTGGTTTTTGTGCATCCTTTTGTAGAGAGATATTGTGTGAGGGATTTGAGAGTTTGTGTGAGGGTTTAGTTTGAGTGATTGTAAACCCTAGTTGTTTTCTCTCCCTCTAATAGTAGATCTCCCCCCCCCTCCTTGCCCCGTGGACGTAGGCAATTTGCCGAACCACGTAAAAATTGGTTGTACTGCTTTTGTGTGATTTGTAATAGCTTTTTAGGTTCCCTCAACGCGCAGTCCTAGAGCTGACGAGAGGAAGAGCTAATATCCTACTTTGATAGGATATAAGCTTCAGATTCTTGTTCCCTTTGAGAAACAAGAATTCTTATTGCGACCTGACTCTCTTGTTGTGCTGTCGAAGTGCTGTCGAAATTTCCGCTGCGCGCAACAAGTGGTATCAGAGCCCAGATTTTAGATCTAGGGTTTTGGAGTTTGGTGGAGGAAGATTTTGTGTGAAGCTTGGTTCTTGGAGTTCTCGGCTTCGGTGGAGATAGCATTAGGAGTTGCCGTTGGAGATTTCACTTTCCTCGTATGGATAGGAAATCTATTTGGAATCCGATCTAGGGTTCAGTTGGGTGGTTCCTAATTTTATCAAATTTGTTCTTTCTCTACAATTTGGAGTTAGTCGCAATGGGAGAAGAAGTTGAAAGCAGCAAATCAATGGTGAGTACGGTTCAAGTTGGTTTTCAGAACACCAAGATTAGTGTGGTGAAGTATGATGGCAAAATCAACTTTGGTTTGTGGATGAGCGACGTGCAAGATGCGCTTAACGCTCAGAATTTGGAAGAGACCATCATGGTCCACGAGAGGCCACCGAAATATGATGAGGCGATATGAGATAAAATGAATAGGAACGCTTGTGGGGTGATCAGGTCCTGTTTGGAACAGGAGCTGAAATATGATGTGATTGGGGTGACGTCTGCGATGAAGATGTGGGAAACTCTCAACAATAAGTACCTTACGAAGAGTGTTGAGAACCGATTGCACTTGCTGCGTAGGTTATTCAGATTCCAGATGTCCAGAGGCACCTCGCTTGCGGCTCATGTGAACAACTATACTAAGTTGTTGTCGGACTTGGCAAATGTTGATGAGAAGATAACGGATGAGTACAAGGCGATTATTTTGTTGGGCTCCTTACCGGATGAGGAGTATGATACCTTCGTGCTCACTTTGTTGAACGGGAGATCTTCTATCAGCTATAGTGAAGTGACTAACGCTTTGACGAACTACGATTTGAGGAGGAAGGATAAGGAGACTTCCTGCGCTAGTACTTCAGGCGAGGCCTTGTCGATGAGAGGTAGAAGCCCATATCCGAAAGGTGGTAATAGAGGAAGGTCAAAGTCTAGAGGCCGTCACCAATTAACAAAGAACCAATGTGCATTCTGCAAGGAGCAGGGACATTGGAAGAGAGACTGCCCAAAGCTCAAGGAGAAGGAGAATGGCAAGAAAAAGGGCCCGAAGGCCAATGAGGTGAACGTTGCTAAAGGCGATGATTCCGATGATTCGTGCTTTTCTCTACTGATTACTCCGGAGGTGAACCATGTGGATGCATCAGATTGGATGCTTGATTCCGGCGCTACCTTTCATGTGACCCTTAGGCGAGACTGGTTTGCAACTTTTGAGAAAGTCGACGGGGGTGTTGTTATCATGGGAAATGATCAATCCTGTGGCGTTTGTGGGATAGGTACCGTACGGATTCGGATGCACGATGGAGTAGTTCGTGAATTGAAGGAGGTGAGATTCGTTCCTCAGCTGAAGAAGAATCTTATCTCAGTTGGAGCTTTGGAGGCGAAGGGATTCAAGGTGACTTTCGAAAACGCTGTAGCGAAGGTTACTAAGGGATCATTGGTGGTGATGAGGGAAGTCCGCAATCGAAATTTGTATTATCTGAAAGGAAGCACCGAGATTGGCCAGGTTGCTTCGGCTATTTCAGAAGCGGACATGAGCAGACTTTGGCACTATAGGTTGGGGCACACAGGTGAAAAGTCACTGCAGGCATTGTGCAAGCAGGGGCTATTGAAGGGAGCCAAGAGTGGGAAGATTGAGTTCTGTGAGCACTGTGTTCTTGGCAAGAAGACAAAGGTGAAGTTCGGGACTGCCATTCATCAGACGAGGGGCATCCTGGATTACGTGCACACAGACGTTTAGGGTCCCACCAAGACTGCATCACTTGGTGGTCGACATTGGTTCGTCACTTTTGTAGATGACTATTCTAGGCGTTGTTGGGTGTACACCATGACGAAGAAGAGTGAAGTCCTAGATTTGTTTGTGGAGTGGAAGAAGAGATTGGAACTGCAGACTGGGAGAAAGATCAAGACGTTGCGATCCGACAACGGTGGTGAGTATACTTCTGACCCCTTTCAGCAGCTATGTCGAGACGAGGGCATAGAGAGACACTTTACAGTTAGTCATACACCGCAGCAAAATGGGGTGGCAGAGAGGTTGAATCGGTCTTTACTGGAGAAGATCCGATGCTTATTGTCGCAGAGTGGTTTGGAGAAGATCTTTTGGGCTGAGGCACTTACATATGCGAGCCACCTCATTAATAGGCTGCCTTCATCTGCGATTGAGGGGAAAACCCCTATGGAGATGTGGTCGGGAAAGCCAGCACATGATTATGACCAGCTCAAGGTATTTGGGTGCCCTGCATATTATCATGTTAGAACTGATAAATTAGAACCTCAAGCTAGGAAGGCCATATTTGTAGGTTTCAAGCGCGGTGTCAAGGGATACAAGCTTTGGGATCCAGTGGATAAGAAGATTGTGCTGAGTAGGGACGTCACATTCGATGAGGCTTCTATCTTGAAGCTTCCCAGCTCTTATCAGGTGGAGAGCGACCCGACGGAGGAGATATCGCAGGTGGTGGAGATCGATGCAGCTCCACATCGTCCAGATGGTACAGTATCCATGCAGGTGCCGACTGAGGTGACGCCAGGCGAGCACGACGGTGACACGGAGGATACGAGTACAAATGTGCAGGATCAGGAACCGACGGCTCAGGTTCAGGATTCTATTGCGGTTCGGAGACAGAGGAGAAACATACAGATGCCAGCACGGTATGCCGACACGGTTGCGTATGCAC
Organism: Asparagus kiusianus; assembly: GCA_022839385.1. Classification (NCBI taxonomy): domain Eukaryota; kingdom Viridiplantae; phylum Streptophyta; class Magnoliopsida; order Asparagales; family Asparagaceae; genus Asparagus; species Asparagus kiusianus. The sequence continues at coordinate 809,937 of BQKN01000102.1, read as the reverse complement.
TTCCGGTGGAGAGTATCGATGATATGGTGCCTACTACATTCAGAGAGGCCGAACAGAGTTCGGAGGCTGATTCGTGGCAGGTGGCTATGCAGGAGGAGATGGAATCTCTTCATAAGAACGATACATGGGAGTTGGTTGAGCTTCCAAAGGGGCGGAAGGCAATTGGTTGCAAGTGGGTATACACAAAGAAGGAGGGCATTGAGGGCACTCCATTGAGATTCAAAGCTAGGTTGGTTGCGAAGGGCTATGCACATAAGGAAGGAATAGACTATAATGAGGTTTTCTCTCCGGTGGTGAAGCACTCTTCGATTCGGATTTTGCTAGCTTTGGTGGCACAGTATGGTTTGGAGTTAGATCAGTTGGATGTGAAGACGGCATTTTTTCATGGTGATCTTGATGAAGAAATATATATGACTCAGCCATTGGGATTCCGAGCTGCAGGGAAAGATAAGTTGGTTTGCAGATTGAAGAAGTCGCTATACGGTTTGAAACAGTCTCCTCGACAGTGGTATAAGCGATTCGATGGTTTTATGATTGGTCATTTGTACACTCGGAGCCAGTTTGATCCTTGCGTATATTTTCGCAAGTTGAAAGGAGGTGCGTACATTTATTTGTTGCTCTATGTCGATGACATGTTAGTTGCCTCTAGTTCCAGGTCGGCTATAGATGAGTTAAAAGTTCAGCTTTCAAATGAGTTTGAGATGAAGGACTTAGGCGAGGCGAAGCGCATTCTAGGGATGGAGATCGGCAGAGACAAGAAGAAGGGCAGAATTTATTTGACACAGGTGGCTTATTTGAAGAAGGTTCTACAGCGATTCCATGTTAGCATGGATACGAAGCCAGTTAGTGTACCATTGGGAGCCCATTTGAAGCTTTCAGCTGGTCTTTCACCAAAGTCAGTTGAAGATCGTGAGTTGATGTCGAAGACTCCATATGCGAGCGCGGTTGGGAGCTTGATGTACGCAATGGTATGTACGAGACCTGATTTGTCACAGGCAGTAAGCATGGTATCGAGATACATGCATGATCCAGGAGTGGGTCATTGGGACGCTGTGAAATGGATTTTAAGGTACATTCGAGGTACGCTCAATGTTGGTTTGGTTTATGAGCGGGACACTACAGGTGGGCAGCTATGCATTGGTTATGTTGATTCGGATTATGCCGGAGATTTGGATAAGCGCCGGTCTACGACGGGGTATGTGTTTACTTTGACCCGTGCGCCGGTGTGTTGGAGAAGCACCTTACAGTCGACGGTGGCTTTGTCTACGACGGAGGCAGAGTATATGGCAGTTACGGAGGCTGTGAATGAGGCTATATGGCTTCGAGGACTTTTGGAGGAACTTGGTATATCGCAGAGGTCCGTCACTATACATTGTGATAGCATGAGTGCTATCTATTTGGCGAAGAATCAGGTTTTTCATGCGAGAACGAAGCACATTGACGTTCGTTATCACTTTGTTCGGGATGTTCTTGAAGATGGCGATGTGAAAATTATGAAAGTCCACACGAAGGATAATCCGACGGATATGCTCACTAAGGTGGTTCCGAGCAACAAGTTTGATCATTGTCGAAACTTGTTGCACATTCGTAATTGTTGAGGCCGTTGGCGGCCATTTGGGTGAACTACGTTCGGCTTGATTCCTTGGGCAAGAGGATACGTAGGCAGTCTTTTAGATGCAGCCGGTTTGGATTAGTTGATGGGGGTGAGATTGTTTGAGCTCTCGTTTGGGTTCTCGACTTGTTGTGGATTGAGTTCGTACTGGTCACAACAAGTGGGACATTTGGTTGCTTTGGTGTCGGCTCAGTTTTGGGAAAACTTCACCGAGGTGGAGAATTGTGAATGAATGTGGGGGCCACCCACGTGAGCCTGATGCATTTGTTTCCTTTCCGCGTGAATGATTGGCCACGTGAATGAAGGCTGGCCGCGTGAATGAAAACCCACGAAGGCCCACTCGAAGACATGCAGCTATATATATAGCTTGCGATTTCTCCTTAGGTTTTTGGGGTGATCGTGAGGAGGGTTTTGCGGCTGGGTGCTTTTGCGGCTGCACGAGGAAATTGCAGCAGGAGAAAACTCAAGAAAAAAAAATCAGTTTCTTTGGTTTTTGTGCATCCTTTTGTAGAGAGATATTGTGTGAGGGATTTGAGAGTTTGTGTGAGGGTTTAGTTTGAGTGATTGTAAACCCTAGTTGTTTTCTCTCCCTCTAATAGTACATCTCCCCCCTCCTTACCCCGTGGACGTAGGCAATTTGTCGAACCACGTAAAAATTGGTTGTACTGCTTTTGTGTGATTTGTAATAGCTTTTTAGGTTCCCTCAACGCGCAGTCCTAGAGCTGACGAGAGGAAGAGCTAATATCCTACTTTGATAGGATATAAGCTTCAGATTCTTGTTCCCTTTGAGAAACAAGAATTCTTATTGCGACCTGACTCTCTTGTTGTGCTGTCGAAGTGTTGTCGAAATTTCCGCTGCGCGCAACAGCCACTTCTAAAAATGCTAGAAGTTGTGTCGCATGCCTTTGTTATGTATAATTGTATTTGTGAATCAAATCTGATGTTCCCATTTCTACTTATTGGCATGCTATAACTATTTATTTCTGTCGTTTAGCTTTTGCTGCTGTTAAGTAATTTGAAAATCAAGAGTTCTGCCCTGGTGCAGTATGAAGGAAATGGATAAAATACTAAAAATATAAATCCTTTTTGCATATAGTTTTTAGCTGACGATACATGACTTTCCTGACTGTTTGTCATTTAGTACTGAAATCTGTTTTTAGCAAATTTCTATATGTTGTACAATGTGCAAATCTTCTGAGATTATTTTAGAAGAATGCTTATAGCATGCATACAGTGATATCTGATAAAATTACATATATGAGCACAAAATATGTCGAGCGTCTAGGTTTTCTGTGGTTTCTCCTTTTGATATTATAGTTGTAACCTCTCAATAATGCAGGTTGGGATCTTGGATGCTGAAGGATACTCGGTTAATATTCCCTGGAGCTGTGGGGGTGTGGGGGATAATGATTACATTTTTGCCTTCCAAAACATTGTACTTCCCATAGGTATTGTCTTGTACTTGTTGAAGACCCTCTTATTCTTCAGTTACCTATTTGATGATGTCTGTTCTTGGATGTTCCCCTTAACTGCCTTTGGTTTTCCTTAAAAGACTAATTATTGCATGTCCTAATGCTCATGTCTATTTCCTTTCTCTACTTTTGCCTTTTGTTTTATGCTGGCTATCCTTATGTTTATACTGCTCTCTTGTGCTTCACCTCAACCATTTATTACTAATGTGATTTGATGTTCCCCTTAACTGCCTTTGGTTTTCCTTAAAAGGCTAATGATTGCATGTCCTAATGTTCATCTCTATTTCCTTTCTCTGCTTTTGCCTTTTGTTTTATGCTGGTTATCCTTATGTTTATACTGCTCTCTTGTGCTTCACCTCAACCATTTATTACTAATGTGATTGGTTTAATTGCAGCCTCTAAATTTGCACCTGATATCACTATTATATTAGCAGTATTTGATGCAGCAACAGGTGATCCACTTGGCTGTTGTGATGTAAGGATTGCATTATCGGTTTTCTTTTACTTGTTAGATATGGAATAACTTATTTCCTTAATTTTCTTTCCAATTCCTCTATTAAGCATGTGGATGACATCTATAGTTCCAGCACCTTTATATATTCGATTCGATTATGGGTTTTCATGTGCTCAAATTAACCACGCTATGTACATTGATCGATATGATTGTTAATTGGAAGGCGCAAAAAGAGCTTTGAACTCGAGATTTAATAGTTAAGCTGAATGATAACATATATGACTTAATTCTCATCATATAGCTGGTGATTCAAAGTGTCTTCTGCGCCAGGTAACCCCTGCTGGATATGCATAGATGACACACTTGTTGACTTCTCTTTCCCAGGGAAAGTTGCTCATTTGCACTTGAAGGAGGGTAGGCACTTCCCCTGCCATCCCTTTTCATTTATTCTATTTGGCATATTTAGGCCATGTATCCGTTGTCACTAGTTTATCCCTCTCTTCTTTGTTGTTTGCAGTTACAATCTTCGATCAATATCTTCTTCAGCTACAGCAGTAGTTAAGGTTTTCTTTTTGTTTTTTGTTGCATGATGCATCAGATTCATTCTCATTGTCATATGTTAGTAATGAATAAGATTTTAGTTCTTGCAGTTCTCAATTTTGTCTCTGTTAGAAGTGCTTGATTCATGATGTCTTTAGACCTCCTGTTAGCTTTATGAATGAAGTAGAGCAACTGTTTTAGTAATGATTATTGTTCACCATGTAAAGATTCAAAATTGAAGGCATTAGCAGGAATAGCAGTAGGAACATGATCAGGTAATGATATCAGGAGAGTTCTTTGTAGGAAACTAAGGCCCAGCTTGATAAATGGGGTTAAGTTGTAATGGTCTGTGTTTCTAGAATGGGAGTTAGCAGGCATTACCAATTTGGAATCTTTTGGGTGTTTGGATAATTGGGTTAGAGCGTAGGACTTACCGATTTGCATATCTGTCTTTCATTTACCATGTATATTTTTCAATTCTTGATGTGCATGAAAATTACAAAATGTACATCCCTCATATTGTTAATTAAAAGCAATGTTGTATAGATTCTTGTTGTCATGTATCTTTGAAGTCGCATATTGGTTAAATCCTCTCTAGGGGCCTAGCTTTTTACCATTCTTTTTACATATCTTCAGTGTAAAAAATGGAATCTGAAGACCTCATGTAACTTGCATGTGGAGGATGACCATTAACTATTAGCAAATCATTTTCAGGACAATCCAAGCTATTCCTCTACCTCTCTCCGCCGACAGCCGCCCACTGTCCCCTTCCCTCTTTTAAGTTGAGATTATGGTGACGGTAAATACTCTCATGGTAAAATTTTTAGCTTCCATTTAATTGATCTCTTCATTCTCCTTTTCACGTTAAAAAAATCACATTACTGCCCTAAATATTTTGTTCCAATTCTTGCATTTTCTGTTGTTTATATTTTGATTGTTGATTTATATTTTTAGTCCAAATCTTCATGACTCTAGGATTTCTAATTATTGGTGTTGTTATTTTTTGTTTTGTGTCCATATATTCATGGCTGTAGGATCGAATTATTGGTGTTGTTAATTTCTGTTTTTGCAGCAGTACTAGTACTCAATTGCTAAAGATGATGAGTCTCTCAAGTCATATGTAATGCAGCAAAGTTAGTTTTTGTTGTTCTGTGTACTATGGTTAATTTCTTGTACTCCATGTTGGATTATCCAAAGACTAGTATATGTTTTTTGGCACATTTGTGTTAAACTTTTTGTATGCTACAACTTGGTTATGTATCAGTTTGAACCTTTAAATGAAATATTTGCTTTTATAGTTGTCATAATTGGAAGCTATTTCTAGTTCAACCTCAAAGGTTTATAGGCACAACTGAACTGCTATAAGAAGTGGAAACAATTGCTAAAATGCTATTAAAAGAAGGAAGATAGCATTCACTGAAACGCCATTGTAGTAACTCAAACGCTATCAAATGTAAGACAATAGCAGCGTTGAAATGCTATAAATGAAAACTAACTAATAGCATTTTTCAACCGCTATGAAAGATATTTCTCATAGCAATACAGAAACGCTATTGAATAACCTTTTATAGCTACATAAAAACGCTATGGTTGGAACCTTTTTGATAGCATTTGGGGAAGCGCAATGTAAAGCCACAGACCTACTATAGCGGGTTCTGACACAGCGCTGATTAAAACGCTATGAAATAATACCAAAGCGTTTTTCGGCCGCTATAGTTGATTTCAGGTGGTGTAGTTGTAGCAACAACTTAGTCTTCCTTAAAGTCGTATTGCCTCAGAGGGTGTTGTTCAAAGACTTGAGCTTTTGATTCTGAACTGACTTGGGGGATGGAGTAGAATTGATAGCTATGATCTCCTAATTTGGGGGCTCGCATGTATTTCTAAGCTTGCCCAAATAGGGAACTTGGCTGCTAGAGTGAGACTCGCCGAAAACATCAAGCTCACCAGTTTTGGGAACTTCGTCAACAGAACGAAGCCCGTCTTAACATGGTCCGCCAAAACTAGGAACTTTTCATTCCTGCTTGGCTCTTCTTAGGTCTGAATAGTAATTCAAGCCATTATAGAAAGTAAAGGATTAGGCTTCTTGGAGGATGAGAGCTTATCGTCGCCGCTGTTAGGCTCTCTTAGAGAGAGGAGCGTTCATGTTGATGATGAAAGCGTGGTCCACGCCGATACGAACAGTTGTCTCCTCTTACGTAGGGTGATGCGCAAATTGCTTGGCAACCGAACTAGTAGTCCCTCGGTTAGTCTTCCTAGCCTTTGGCTCGGCCTTGGCTAGCTTAGGTGAGATAGAACCCCCTGCTATTGCTCGGGTAGTGCTCTTGGGCATGGCTGCCTCGGCCACATTAGGCTAGGCTGCATGCTCAACTCTGTGGTATTGACGAGAAGCTTTACCGCTAGAGGAGGAAGAGATAAGTACTTCTCGTACTTAGCTTGGTTGAACTCAATCACAAGGGACTCGACTATCATCTCCTCTGCAACTTCGTTGAATTGCACCACTACTATTTCGGTTGAAGAAACAGTTCCTCCCACTGTAGTCGTCATCTTTTGTAAGTGTAAAAATTAATCTCTCCAAAGAGGGATTGTAGTTTGTATTAATAAGAATAATTTATTACAAACTTAGGATCAACAATTACAACAGAAGCGAATAGAATGCTCTTCTTGTTTAATCTGGGTTCTTCGGTTGTGATAGGATGCCTCCCTCGAATGCTTGCGTCGATTTTACTACCCTTGGACGATCCGTTTGAAATTGCGGTTAAGCTTCAGTACGCAGTAGAAGCTCTTGTGTGATTGAGTTTGATAATACACGAGCTTGATGAGTATCAAGGCCAAATGCTTAGAGAAGGCTAATATGCAAGAGTTTGCAAAAAGCCGAGAGTCTCAAATCTGAGAGTTCAGGTTGAGTGTAATTGAACAATCCAGGAAAAATCTAGGAAAGTTCTACGAAGCAAGCTAATGAAGACCTCTGTTTGAAGGAGCCAAGAGCCTTAGTGGTCAATTCCCCAATTATTCAGCATCTGGTTGAAGAGTCTTGAAAATGCTAAGCTTCTTCACCTAATTGTAAGCTGAACCAACCAACCCCTCTTTCACGTTGGCAAAAGGGTCCTATAAATAGGCAAGGGATGGCATGGGTCATCCCTTGATTTGTGGGATGTTACCACAAATAGAAGTAAGGAGTATCATACTCCCCCTATAGTTATGGAATGTGATAGTTATGGAATGTGACCACTATAGGGGTGATGGGAGCCATGCCTCATTACCTAGGACGTGGGAAGTGGGTGGGCCCACTCCCACAAGCAAGCAGCTGCTTGCACTGTTCAGGCAGGGCTGACAGGCTTGCAGGAAAGCTTGAGAGCTACTTGAATGTTCAAGCGAGCTTGGCGAATAGGTGGGGTCGGCTGGCAGGCTCCTCGAGCATGTAAACTAGTGTTTGTTGACAAGCTGAGTTTGTGCAGGCAAACTCACTGCAGGCAGGTTTGACTCTTGTGGGCGATCAAGGCGTTCAAGTGAGGTCAAGCTCATGCTGGTGAGCTCGATAATTAGGTGATCTTGACTCATGCTGGCGAGTCAAGCAAACAGGTGAGATTGGCGAGGTTTGGCACGTGCAGGTGAGCCAAACAAACAGGTGAGGTTTGGCTCCTCCAGGCGAGCCAAACAAACAGGCGAGGCTTGGCACCTGCAGGCGAGCCAAACAAATATATGATCTTGGCTTGGCCTCTTGAATGCAGACGAGCTTGACTTGTGCTAGCAAGTCAAGCAAACAGGCGAGCTTTTGCTTGGCATCTTGAATGCAGGCGAGCTTTGCTTGCTTTGAACACGCAGGCAAACTCAAACAGGCAAGGTTTGAGCCTTCTTGTGTAAAGGTAATTTTTATTACGTATAATGGTGAAACATGTTGTTGCGCAATGTTGGTGCAAGGCAGCTTTAACATTCTTGGATTCACCTTGGACTACAGTCTAGTGTGAGCCTAGGGGTGCCACATTGATCTAGTAGTCCGTCCCACATGTAGATGCGATGCGGCTTGTGAGCCGTATACCCAGGATGCCTTGATTTGATAGTCCATCCCACACGTTGATGCGATGAGACTAATGAGCCGTGTTATCTGATATCCTGAGTCTTGGTGGACTCCATTATGAACATGACTCATCGCTGAGTTATATATGACCAATGTACTTTACTCTTGTTGGTACGCGGGACTATATAATGTTGTTTATATTATCTTTCAAGGGATAGTGGAAGATATTTTTGGTCCGATATTGTGATGACTTTACTTCCTTGTATTGCTTTCCATTATTCCTAGATTGGAATTGATAATTAGCGATTCACAATTTGAGACATATGGTATATACATGAGGGTTTTCTTGTTTAGATTATTTCGCTCGACGTACCAGTTTTGTGTTGTGAGTTTCTAATTATTAATTCTATTTAGATTGTTTATTCTTAGTTCGGTGTTGATATTTAGCTATCTACAATTTGAGACATATGATATATACATGAGTGTTTCCTTATTTAGATTATTTCGCTCAGCGTACTATGTCTCGTGTTGTAGGTTTACAGATATTAATTCTTTTTAGTTATAGGGTAAATGATCTAGGTAGACTATGCTTAATAGATAGAGCCTCTATCATATCTAGTAGCCCTTCCCCTAGGGGCGGAGGGAGATGATCTTGCTGTAGCGCTCTGACACACTTGTTGTTTCTCTTTTTATTTTCCAATTCCATTCATGCAGTAGCTCAGAGTTCTAGAGAGGCGTAGGATGATGAACTTTCAGCATAATCACCGTCACATGTTTTCAGTAGATGAGACTCCATCATAGTTGATATTTTCTTTTAGATATTTAGAGTTTTGTATTTCATCTTGTAAAGGTTGTGTGCCTTAGTTTATTTTCAGTTGACTCATATTGAGATACTTCATATTTATTTTAGACTTTAATTTTATTCAGTTTATTCAGTTGAGACATGATTATATTTATTAGATATCTCTTTCTACATCATGTCTAATACATTTATTTCCCTTATTTTACCAGTTTTGTACATACACTTGTTGTTGATTTCACTAGAGAGATATTATTATAATGGTAAAACATGTTGTTGTACAGTATGGGTGCATAGCAGGTTTGACACCTCTAGGTTCACCTTAGACTGTAGCCATGTGTGAAAACAGGGGCATCACATTTAGCCCCTTGAATATCTAAAGCAAGAAAGAGAAATATTACAAGAAAAAAAAGGTAAAAGAGAAAATTTACATTCCAAGAGGGTTCTAACCTCTTGATGAAGGCAAATCTTAATATTGATCTTCATCTTCATCTCATCTTCATCTTCATCATCAAACAAAGATAAGAAAAGAAAAATATGAAGAGGTAAAAAATTATTTTATTAATTGCAACAAAAAGTTAAAATCTTAAAAGATCTTCTCAATTAAGAGTAACCCTCCTCTTCAAAAGGAGTTTTTACAAAACTTTTCATATTCAAACCTCTCAGGCTCTACCCCTATTTATAGCCTACAACAATGAATGAAAACCCTTGGATTTAGCTTTGAGATAAAAGATTAAATCACAGTCATAAAATAGTTTCTGCTATGAACCAATCGGTTGGCCAATCGGTTGACCAACCGATTGGTTTGCAACAAATTAGTTTTTTTTGTATTTTCTTGACTCAGTTTTTTTATGGATCCTTGAGCTTTCTTGAACATTTATTTTGCATTCATATTTGGGCTTCAATAAATGATAGAAAATCAAAAAATTTGAACCTTTTGGGCTTTTATTCATTAATTAATACAAGTCGTCGTGCGAGCACCTTTGATCGTAAAATTATCAAAGATGGGTTGAGAAGTGGATGACAGAAACACAAGAACAATTCAGTATATGACGAAGGAAAATACTCTCTCTAGATTACGAGTATGAAAAGATTATAATCCCTCTCTCACAATCTCACTAGAATCGAGAACACACTCTCAATTCTCTCTAAAGACTAATCTCTCTTGATTAGAATCTCACTTCGATTACATCTCATTTATTAGAAACCCTAAACAATCCCTTATATAGGTGTAACAACGTGGATGGAAAAGTGGTAAATGACCAAGCCCAAACCCAACAGGAATTCGTACAAATAGAAACTCAAACGAACCAGGAAACCTTCGATAAGTCGACTCACGACTGAAATGAGTCGACTCTTTCAAAACTGGACAAACACAAAACTAGCAATGAGTCGACTTATGACTGAGATAAGTTAACTAGTCAGATACTAGTGACAAATGGCTAGGTTTCGTGAGTCGACTCATGACAGGCATGAGTCGACTTAACCTGATGAGTTGAATCATTACTGTTATGAGTCGACTCACAGACTAAAAACTAGATGCTTCGATTCTTCGATTCGCTGTCTTGTTCTACGCTTCAACCTGCATTCTATTGTGCTATTTTACACCTCTATTCTTAAGCTACCATGAGAATCAGCTATCCTCAAGCTCTCATGAGGATCACTAAGTTCCGAAGAGAAGATACACTCGTATCATGGGTCCCCCCTTTAGGAACTTGAAGTCATGTTCAAGTTAGAACTTTAGCTGAGGAAACTCTCGAGCTCCTCTATCTTTTTTATATCACCTAGCCTAGCTAGGAACTTGATAGCGACGTACAACTGGAAATGACTCCTTCGCTCCTTGCCTTGTCAAAGTCGTCTTCCGCTCTAACATGCAATCCTCTTTCGATGGCTTTTTTGAAAGTCTAATGCACAGTGAGACAATCTTCTTGCTTGCATTCACTAGCCTCTTCGCTCGCGTCGCCGTCTCCAAGCTTGTCTCCCTCGAAAGAGACGCCGAACGAAATATAAACTTTTCACCGCCTTTGGTGAATGTATACTTCTGAGCCCGCCTCTCGTAGATCGCATATCTATCTCATAAGTATGGATTACCCAGTATAATCTGATAAACATCCAATGGAATAATATCGCACGTGACCTCATTAATATACGACTCGTGGAGCGCAAATCTGACAGTGCATTGATCAACTACACTCCATCTCTCCTCCTTCCGAATCCACCCCAATGGATATGTCTTCAGATGCTTGACCGTATTTAGATCCAGCTTCTGAACTAAGGCTTCAGATATCAAATTCTTCTCGCTGCTCAGGTCAACTATGGCATCAACCAAAATGGTCTTCATTTGCAACTTTAGCACAAAGAGCTGCTCTCGGGGGGTCTTCGTCCTCTTTCGTGGTCTGTTTCCCCACCATAAGGTTAAGACTACTGTTAGGCTCTGTCATCCCTGGGACTTCTTTCGAACCTTGAGCTATCACATATGCCTTTTTCTCCTCCTTCTTCTTCAATCTCCTTGGCTTGAGATAAGGATACTTCTCCCAGCAATGATCAGCAACATGCACTGTCTTCTCACAATGACTACAAATCAATTCTACTTTCCCTGGATCACCCTTCTTCTCCTCATTATGTTTGAAACCACTTGACTCACCTCCCGTCTGTTTGGAGTCTCCCTTAGTCTCGTTTCCCTTCTTCTGCTTGCCCTCAATGGCAATAGCCTTCACGCTCGCCTCTGCAATAGTCTCGATCGTGAATAACTTCATCTCCTTCCGGATGTAATCAATTAATCCCACCATATAGTTCATAAACATAGAATATTCCTCTGTCGTAATGTTGAGGACCATCGCCTACTGCTAGAACTCCGTGGTGTATTCTTGAACAGTTTGATTAACTCTTTGGCGCGAGCTGTACCACTTGTACCAACGATCTTCAAGGAATCCCATCGGGTAGAACTGTTTCCTTAGTAACTTCTTGAACTTATTCCATGACACCGTCTTCTTTTCCTGCTTGCAGTAGGATTTTCACCATGTTAACGCGTGCCCTGAAAGCTTCAAAGTCACAAACACAATCTTTTCCTTGGACGAATATCCATAGAGAGGGAAATACATCTCCATACGTTCAATCCAATCATCGAGTTTCTCCACATTGACACTCCCATCATAAACAAGAATCTACACCTTGAAGTCAATCTTTAGGTTCTGGTAAGAATTCTTAGCCCCTTGATGCAACGCAGCCTTAACGATCTCCTCCTCCTCGTCAGGATCGTAATCCACTCTCTCCACATCGGACTCCATAATTTTCTTCTTGGACTTTGAAGAAAATTCACCTTGTTTATCATCTTCATGGATAAGATTGACGAGTTGTGTGAGAGTAGATCGTATCGTCTCGATCTGCTTCTCCAATGTATTAATCCTCGCTAAATTGTCTCCTTCAACCATCTTCTTCTTCCTTAAAATCTAGACTCCTTCCAATGAAATAAGGATATCACCTAGCTTCTTTTATTACGATCGAGTCAGGACCATACACAGGATCCAATGCCCCCTTCATAGGATTTGATCGATCTGATACCAACTTGATACGAGTCATCGTTCGAGCATCTTTGATCGCGGAATTATCAAAGATGGGTTGAAAAGAGGATGATAGAAACACAAGAACAATTCAGTATGTGACAAAGGAAAATACCCTCTCTAGATTACGAGTATGAAAAGATTACAATCCCTCTCTTAAAATCTCACTAGAATCGAGAACACGCTCTCAATTCTCTCTAAACCCTAATCTCTCTTGATTAGAATCTTATTTTGATTATATCTCACTGATTAGAAACCCTAAACAATCCCTTATATAGGTATAATAACGTGGATGATAAAGTGGTAAATAACCAAGCCCAAACCCAATAGGAATTCGTGCAAACAGAAACTCAAACGAACCATGAAACCTTCGATGAGTCGACTCACGACTGAGATGAGTCAACTCGTCCGAAACTGGACAAAACATAAAACCAGCAATGAGTTGACTCATGACTAAGATGAGTCGACTCATCGGAGAGTAGTGACAAATGGCTGGGTTTCGTGAGTCGACACATGACAGGTATGAGTTGACTCAACCTGATGAGTCGACTCATGACTGTTATGAGTCGACTCACGGGCTAAAAACTGGATGGTTCGATTCTTTGATTCGTCGTCTCGTTCCACGCTTCAAACTGTGTTCCATTGTGTTGTTTTACACCTCTATTATCAAGCTATCATGAGAATCAGCTATCCTTAAGCTCACATGAGGATCACTAAGTTCCGAAGAGAAGATACACCCGTATCATTAATCTTCATTAACCTGTAAATTTAGATAAAAATAAGTTATTAGTGATATATTTATTTAAAGAAGATAGATAATAAGGGTATAAAAATATAATAAAAATATGATTAACAAATACCCTCGCATCTAAACTATTGCTAGTCCTCTAGCAAAAAAAGAAATTAAAAGAAGGAAAAGAAAAAAAATTCCTAGCTCACTATAGCAAGAATCGCACTTGTATACCCTAGAGGACAACAAGCCTTTAAACTCCTAGCAAAATTCCTAGATCACTATGGAAAATTCCTAGTTCACAACAAGCCTTTAAACTCCTAGGATGCCTTAGAGGACGAGTTGTAATCTCATAAGGGTTTATAGTGAATCTACCTACAAAATTTGATTGACTTGTCAACTTAAAAAAGTTAGTAAATAAATAATTTAATTGATATACTTAAACATTCTAATTGAACCTAGTTTTTACTCAAGAAAATATTTTTATTTATAACTCTAAGGCAAATCTCTTAGAAAATCTTTTCGTCATAGTTATATAAAACCAAGTCTAACTTAGAAATTTAATTTAAAAGTTTTGAAGGAAACATGCTAACTCTTTGTTTTAAATAATTTTCAAGTCTCTTAATCAAAATTAATTTTCAAGAATATATGTGTGTGTGTAAGTGTGTGTGTGTGTGTGTGTGTGTGTGTGTGTGTGTGTGTGTGTGTGTGTATATA
>BQKN01000102.1:769354-795638 GCA_022839385.1 Asparagus kiusianus | reverse complement strand
TGCAATCTTCTTTTGCAAAGTTTTTTTTAATATAATATATATATATATCCTAAAAAATATTTCTTTAATAAAAAGTCCGAGCTAAGACTTTAGTAAGGTATACTATTTGGCAAATCATTTCTTAAAAAATTTATTAAGAGTTATCATAAAAGATGAACTTGAGTATAAAACTAAGTAAGGATTAAAAAATTTAACATGTATTAAATAGATTATTTATTAATTAACTCTATTAATTTGGCAAGTTATAATATTTTTACTTTTTTAAAAGGGAAAAAATGACATAGCAAAAAGGAAGAAAAAAATGACATAGCAAAAATGAAGAAAATTTCAAGGTCAAGAGAAAAAAATGACTAGTCCCCACTCCCACACCTAAAAATTTTCTTTGTCCTTAATGCAAATTCTATAATGCACAAAGTAAAGCAGATAAAAGATGAAGCATATTTGTTCGATCGATCTATAACAATGATGAAAAATCTGTAGTTACCTTTAGTATAAGGAGGATGTGTTCAAAATTCTCTTCTTTTTTTTCTTTTTTGTTTTCATTTTTTTCCGAAATGAATAAGAAACTCTCAAATGAGAGAAGAATAAATTCTTTTTATAATCTGTATTATTATGAGACAAAAAGTGAGGATGTAGAATAACAGATTGAACATGAAAAGCTCACATCCTTCATCAAATGCTACCTTATTACTGAAAATTCTACCTCGGATTTTAAGAAAGTCTAAGATGATGAACTCAAAAATGTGCTTAAATTCTGTGTACTTTGGATGTTCCAATAAATTCTGCAGTAATTGAAGGTAAGTATGAATGGTGTTATGCATTTTGAAAGCTTCAGATTTGAACTTAGATTCCTTATTGATGAAAGTTTTTTTGATCACAACCGTTGCTTTAAAAATGTCCTCAAACCCAGGATTCATGATAAAGGTATGAAAATTTAGTTGTTATTTATTTTCTAGGATCCTTAGTTCATCCTTAAATAGTTCTTCAAAACTAAGATTAGGTAAATATGTATCTAACACAACTCCTTTATTCTGAAAGACCTGTTCTAATCCGTGTTGAATCTTCAGTTCCTCACCAAAGATTTCCTCAAAGCTCTGTTCTAAATCATTCTCTTATTCTAACTCTTCAATTAAACTTTACTGAATGTAATTTATTTCTAGAGTTTGATTATTTGGTTAGTTTCTTAGATTGAAAATATTGAGATTAGCAGTCAAATTTCTAAATGACAGCTTTATTTGATCAGTTCTACAGTTGATGAGAGCATTAGAAGTAGTTAAGAATAGTCTTTCTAAGATGATAGGTATTTGTCCTCCGGGATTGAAAATGGGCTGTGTTTCCAAGACTACGAAATTTACTGGGAAAATAAAATCCCTAACCTTAATCAAAACATCATCTATCTCACCAATAGGGAGATCTATCAGCTAACTGCAAAGTGCATCTGGTTGGTTTGAGTTCTCCTATACCTAGTTGCTGGTAGACTGAATATGAAAGTAAATTAATACTGGCCCCGAAGTCTAAAAGTGCATTATCAATAAAGTTATTTCTAATGACACATGAGATGGTAGGACAATCTAGATCCTTATGTTTCAAATGTTTGGGCTTTGAGAGTATATCTCTGATATTGGCAGCAAGGAATACTTTCTTCAAAATATTTATTCTTCTCTTCTTAGTGCACAAAATATTTAAAAATTTTACATAAGAAGGGATTTCTTCAATTACATCTAAAAGAGGAATGTTGACCTTAACCTGCTTGAAAGTTTCTAGGATCTTCTCCTCCTAAGAGGAGTGTTTCCTCGATCTGAGTCTATCAGGAAAGGGAGCAACTAGTTTAAACCTATCAAAATTAGGCTCATATTTGGGATCAGGTTCTTGGTCATCGGAAGTGGGTGATTGCTGATAGAATTATCCGAATGAGAGAGAATTTGTCCAGATTCAAGAGTTTGACTTGTATGCATCCTAACTTGATTATCGACCTATTTTTCTGACCGTTGTGAATGGATTGCATTCACTTAAGCATGGTAGGTTGAACTTGATCCCGTGTCCTTGGGGTTAGCCACAGGTTGACTAGGAAATGTTCCTTTTTCTCTCTCACTCATAACACTAGCTAGTTGACCAAGTTAGATTTCTAACGTAGGTATTGAAGCATGTTTATATAATATAGTCTAAAGCTCAAAATTAGTTCCATTGACATTGTGAAGCTTAATGCAAGATGGGGTTGCATTCCTAGTTAGGTAACACATATCTTGAAGAACGAGTTGATTTGTCATTTTAAAAGATGATTCAACATGAATTAAATGATTGGTGATATCCTTAACCCAAATTTGCATACACAAAAAAATCTTTTTACACTTTTTTAATTAAAAATTTCTAAGAAAAACAAAAGTAGGAAAAAAACTAAAAGATCTAAAAGATAATGAGAAGAAGGAGAAATAAAACCAACTAAAACAAATAAAAAGCAATCACTTTGTGTCAATCACTTTAAATTCTAGGGTTAAACCTAGAATCAACTAGATCAACTCCTAACCAAAAACTCCTTTAGAGAAAAGATTAAAGTTGATAATGATAGTACTAGAAGGAGATCAAAGATCAATTATATACCTCGTTCTTTGAGAAACGCTTTAGACAACCCCTAAATCTTGCCTTAAACACCAATGGATTCAAGTAAACTTAAATAAGTTCACTTGAGCATTTCTTATTTCTTAATGAGCTTGAGTCCTTAGAGGCCAACACCTAATGAGTTTTAAAAGGCTTGGGTTTGTGTAGTGAGGAATTAGTAATTTATGGGCTAATAAAAGGGTGATGAAATCCCTCACCTTATCTTGATTAAGGGGTTTTGCCCTAAAGAATATTTTCAAGTGAGTGTCAAATAAAGATGCTCAAATCACTTGGGTGAATTCCTACTATTATATGTAATGCAACCCTAGGAATTGAAAGCAACTATAAAATGATAAAAAAAGAAAATCTTTTTATTTTTTAATTAGGGTTAATAATCAAACAAATGTGAGAAAGAGAGCTCTTGTTTGATATTATTATCTTGTTAGTAAATGTCCAAGTAGAGGGTGAATTTTATTATAGTCAACAAAAGTAAAAAAAATTTATTTTTTTTAAATCCTAATTGTCTCTACTTGTGAGGAACTAACTAAAGGGGTGGAATTGAAAATAATAGAAAGAAGAGTTACCACAAGCAAATCTTTAATCTTCAATCCTTGATCCTCAATCTTCAAAGCGGTTCCTTCACAAGAAAACACACAAGTTAAAGAACCAAATTAAATAAAATTCTACTTATAAGCACCTTCCCCTGTAATAGCACCAAAAACTTGATGTGGTGTTTGTGAATATGTCGAGATTACAAGTGCACAATTAAGTTATTGTATAGAAAAATGTCGAATCCCACGACAAATGTGTTGTAGAAATTAGTCAAAAATGATTCTTAAGTTGTGTGTGTGATAATTAGGAGAGATGAAAGAATGTGTGATTGTGGAGAGATACGAGGAGAGTGGTTGTTAGTATTGCAAATAAGAAAAAAGCTAGAGTGATAGGGGAGGAAGAAAGATGAAGAAATGGAAGAAAAATAAAATCAAGAATCAAATAAAGAAAAATCATGAATAAAGAGGGGAATCAAAAAAAAGTAAAAGATGGAGGATTCAATTAAAAATATGAGGAATCTAGAATTGAATTCACTAGTCAATTTTAATTATAAATTACGAACCATTCACTTTTTATCATTTTTTTACTTTAGATTTATTAAGTATAGACTATCAAACTACTTAAGGAAAGCATAACCTATGAAATTATCATCTAAGTAAAATTAACATTCATAAAAAGAGCAACAGCTAGATAGTAATTCTAGAATTCATCCTTCCAATTAGTTATCTAGTTGATTATCCTAAACATGATCATTTTAAGCACAAGAGAGTAATTCATAATTCATAAAAGAATTTAAACTAGTTTCATGCAATTTTAGAATTCCTACAAGAATTAGTCCCACATCTTAGAAAATAAAAATAAAGAAATAAAAGTGAGAGAATGAAAATAAAAACTAACTCTAAAGAGGGTTCTCACCTTTAAGTAAGAGAATGAAAGGAAAAGAATGAAAAAACAAAAACTAATTCCCAAGAGCGTTCTAGCCTCTAAGTGAATAGTACAAGAAAATAAAATCTAAAGTATGCAAGAAAATAAAATCTAAACTATTCAAGAAAATGAATCTATACTATAAAATAATTATAAAAAAATAAAAACATGAAAGTAAATCTACTCTACAAAGCATAAAAATAAATCTAATTCAAGAGGCTTCCAGCCCCTTGAATATCTAAAGCAAGAAAGAAAAATATTACAAGAAAATAAAAAGCTAAATAGAAAATTTATATTCCAGGAGGATACTAGCCTCATGATGAAGGCAAGTCTTCATCTTGATCTTCATCTTCATCTCATCTTCATGCTCATCATCAAACAAAAAGAAGAAAAGAAAAATATGAAGAGGAAAAAATTATTTTATTAATTACAACAAAAAGTTATAATTTTAAAAAGTCTTCTCAATTAAGAGTAATCATCCTCTCCAAAAGAAGTTTTTATAAAATGTTTTACACTCAAAGCCCTTAGGCTCTACCCTTATTTAGAGCCTATAGTAATGAATGAGAACTCTTAGATTTAGCTTGGAGATCAAGGCTTAAACCACAATCATAAAACAGTTTTTGTTACGAATCAATCGGCTGTCCAATTGGTTGGCCACCCGATTGGTTTGCAACAAATTACTTTTTTGTGATTTCTTGACCCGATTTCTTCATAGATCCTTGAGCTTTCTTGGGCCTTCTTTTGTCTTCATATTTGGGCTTCAATAAAGATAAAAATATGTTATTTGAGCTTCATATTTGGGCTTCAATAAGGAAATTTGAGTCTTTTGGGCTTTTATTCATTAATCTTTATTAACCTGCAAATTAAGATAAAAATAAGTTATTAGTGATATATTTATTTAAAGGAAATAGATAATAAAGGTATAAAAAATATAATATAAATTTGATTATCAGTCAATTAGGCAATATGGGTTGGAATTTACTCTTAGTCTTGTGTGTAATGACCATGGGTTGACAAACAGTTAAGACCAAGTTGCCTTTTTTGAAGGATCATTCTTTGACTTTTCTGTTAAATGCTCTCGAGATTTGTGGTTTGTAGATCTCGATTCATTTTTTAACTTGAACTCTTAATTCATCTAGTGCATCTAGTTCTTGGAGCCTCTTTTTATAATGTTCCTCAGCTATCATTTTCTCGGCAAGAGCGATTCTCAATGACAACATCTAAATTTCTAGAGGAATCATAGGTTCACATCTATAGACCAAAGAAAAAGGTGTGGAGCCAGTGACAGTGCAGACTATTACTTGATAAGCCCATAAACACTGCTCGAGTTTCTCATCCTAATCTTATTTATTGGAGGAGATGGACTTCTTCGTAAGTTTGATGATGGTATTACTGAAAGCTTCGACTAGACCATTAACTGTTGGGTTATATAGCATAGAAGGCACATCTTGGATTCTAAACTTGTTGCAGAATCTAAAGAATGGTTGCCTAATAAATTCTAGACTGTTGTCATGGACGATCCTACGAGGACGAATTAATAGATAACATGGTGTTTTAAGAACTTAACCATGTTAGATGTCTTGACTTCTCATAAAGGAACATCTTCAGTGCATTTAGAGAAGTAATTACTTATGGCTAGGATAAATCAATGGTCTTTAGCAGATGGTAGGCTAATTGGCCCAATAATGTCCATACCCTAGGTCTCGAGTGACCATCATGAGGTTTGGATGCAACTTTGCCTGAGGAGCGTCCAAGAAGTCAGCATGGACTTCACATGCATCACACCGTTTTGAGTAAGCCACTGCATCTACAATGTGACGCCACTGGTTTTACACAGGGCTACAGTCCAAGGTGAACCCAAAGATATCAAACCTGCCATGTACCCAAAACTGTGTATAAACATGTTTCACCATCACATTAATATTACTCTAGCAGAGGTCAAAAATAAGAAGTAAGGGTATAAGCAGATATATATCAAAGGTGACAATACAAGGAACACACTATAAAGAAGAGATATCCAATAATAACTATAGTTATGTTCCAACAGAAAAAAAAGAAAATACATCTGATAAACTAAAATAAGAACATTGAATCTCTAATACAGAAGAGTCAACTAAAAAGTACAAAGGCACTCTCCCACTAAAATGAAATACATCTCTAAAAGAAAACTAAAATTGTAAATAGTACACTGTGAAGCACCAACTAGCTACCTATGAATGACGGTGACTATGCTAAATCCTCGTCAACCTACAGCTCTCCAAAACTCTTACCTATTACCTAAAAAAGATAGAATTAACGAGCATCAGAGCGCTAGCAAGAACATCTCTGCCCATCCCCAAGGGAAGCGCTAATGCATATAATGGAGGCTCTACCTATAATATGCATAATCTACCTATATTATTTACCCTGTGCTAAGAGGCGTTAAGATTTAGAAACTCACAACACGAGATGAGTACGTCGAGGGAATAATCTAAACAAGGAAACCCTCATATATATACCATTTATCACAAATTATGAATCGCTAAACACTAACTCCTAAGATACCATAAACAGATAATAAAACAAAACATCACCAAAAATCCCACCCATAACATGATATGAATGTCAATCACAATATAATACACTACCCTCGAGGTAGGTGTCACGGGAGAAAATACATAATCCTATGTAATTTTCTTTAATAAAAATGGTGTGGAGTATAGGTGCTCACAGTATCCCGTGGCTCATCGTAAAATCATACAGCTCACTACCTAAATCAGACACCAAATGGAGTATTGGCATATCAGTCTAATTCGGAACACAAAACAATTAAAAAAGATGTGGAGTCTTGGTGCTCACAATATCATGTGGCTCATCGCAATACCATGTGGCTCACAACCAAACTCGGACATCCATGAAGAGGTATGATGCAGAGCATAGGTACTCGTAGTATCCCACGGTTCATTGCAATCTCATGTAGCTCACAACCTATCCTCGCCATCTATGCAGACATTTGACGCTGACTACGCAACTCAATAGTTGTCGCCCCTACACCACGACAGCTCAACACATGACCACACACTCCTGAGGATCCGTGCGTACTTAAACCCGACGTGTACACTACCATGGCCACGCACGTATATACGTGTGGTCCCGTTCTTCGTGTTCATGAACAAACAAGCACAGAAGACCATTACTAGCAAACAACTCCAGATCAGTCAACTGGCCTTTGAAACCAATCAACTGACAGTGGATCAGTAGACTGATATCCTATTAGTCGACCGTTCAGCGAACGTGCACAATGTGCACAAGCAACAAGCTTCGATCAGTCAACTGATAACCTATCAGTCGACTGTCTCGAGGAAAAACATACAATCCGTAGGGTCAAATCAGTCGACTGATACGTAAGGCCAATCAACCGACCAGAGTACAGAAACACAAACGTGGTTTTTGAGAAGTTAATCAACTTTCTCAAAAAGAACTCGTGAAACATCATCATGGGGTGTGAAAACATGTTTAAATCTCGTATTTAACATAGTGGGGGCTTGGCCAAACAATTATACGTCAACAAAACATGGATCTTTGGATTTAATCTTCCTAAACATCACTAAACTGAATTTAGTTAATTAATTAGGGTTCTAAACCTAATTAGTTCATCAATTAGCAATTACTTATGGTTCTAATCATCAAAATTTTGTCTTTTCTTCATTAAGTGTTTAGATTTATAGATCTATTCATCAAATTAGGGTTTAGTTCATCCTAACACAAAACTCTAAGGGGAAAGGGTTTGGGAAGAGATGAAGTTGCCTTAGAATTTTGTTTAGAGCTCTCAAATGTGGAAGAAGACTCGATCTTCCTTCACAAATACCGTAGATCTCGCCCTCCTCTTGCACTTTGCTTCTCAAAACTTCTCTAAAATTCGAAAGTAGAATTCTCTAGGGTTTCTGAGGGGGGGAGAGCGAGAGAGATGGTTGCTCAACATGAGAGAAGGGTTAAGGAGGGAGAAAATTCTGGTTTTATATGTATATATATACACATATAAGCAGACCCGACCCGAACCCCAACAAAATCTCTACCTGTCGATTGGTTGACTAATCAATAGGGTCAGTCGACTGACCCGCACACTGAAGAAAACTCGACAAGTAATTATATACATACAAGTTTATACACACATAGATATATATATACACACATAATCGATTACAATCAGATCCATTCATCCCAGAAAGAAATAAACCATAATAAAACTTATTTTTTATTATTTTCCATAATATTTTCAAATTTACGGGGTTTTACATGAAATCATCGTTGGCCAGTAATAGCCTAGGTGACGAAGTCATTCCTGATGTTTTGGATCCCGTTGATGAGCTCTACATGTACCGTCAGGAGCTTTCTTGAGTGCTTCCCGAGTTTCACTTGGTGATAAGCATCGGAGCAACATTCCTTCGAATGATCGACATTATAGAGTCTACATAGAATCATAGAAGAAGTGTGAGGCTCTTCTTTGGATAGAGGCGACTTGCTTCAGATTATCTAGTTGTGTTCTATGCTAGACATAATCAATGATCGGGAAATGAGAATCATTATATTCGAAATGAGTTAGCATTGCATACACATCATTATGTTCTAGGATTTATTCTGGGGAGAATAATTGATGGCTAGCAATTGTGATGCGCCTAGTAGACATGGGAGTCAAGGTAAGAGGGGCTACGAAGGATGCCAAAGCATTCGTCTGAGTGTTTTCGAGGGTTGGCTACAAAATTAATGCAGAAGCCTTAGAATGAATGAGCCAAAGCATCCACATGAGTGTTTTTGAGGTAGGCTACATAATTGATGTAGAAGCCTTCTAACGAATGAGCAATCTTCAATATCACTTCATAGTAGGTATAAGGTCATTGTAGCGGACCTTATATTCTCTTTTGATCTAGTTGATGATCAAATTAGAATCACCATAAGCTTCAAGACATTTGATACCTAAATCTTAAGCAAGTTGCAGACGAATTATGAGGGCATTATACTCAGCTTTATTATTGAAGCATGGCTTGGACTATAAATAATACCAAGGTAGGACGCGTCAGTGGGGATCAATAAGCACTACCCTCACTCTTGTAACAATTGCTCCATTCTGGTTGCGTCGTGATGCACTACCAAAGTAGAATCGCCACACTTGTTAATCTGAGGTGACGTTCAACTCAAAAACTTTATCTAGAATGTCATCATAGAGTTTGGATGACTTAGGATTGGATGATCAGTCAGGAAATTGGTTATTGTCTGGCCTTTCACTACTTTCTGTGGCATGAAATCATGTTGTAATATTCTTTCATCCTCCTATTGAAGGATGTTTTGAGTTCTTTGAGTAGGATGGCTTCAGTTCACTTAAAGATATAGTCTATTATGGCCAGGATGAATCAGTGACTTCTAGTGGATGGCAGCCTAATTGGCCAAGTATATCCATTCCCCACATCTTGAACGGCTATGAAACGATGGTCAAATGTAACTCCTTTGAGCTGTATGAAGTTTGTGTAGAATTGGCATGCATGACACCACTTGATGTAAGCCATTGCATCTGCAGTTATTGTTGACCAATAATAGCATAGACAACTAAGTTAGTCTTGGTATTTGGATCTGGGTTCACGAGCTCCACACGTGCCATCAAGAGTTTCTTTGAGTGGTTCTTGAGCTTTGCTTGATGATAGGCATCTATGCAATATGCCATCAAATGATTAGCGGTACAATATTTGTGTGATGGAGCATAAAAAAAGCAAGGCACTCTCCTTTGGACAAAGATCGCTTGTTTCAGATCATCAGGTAGTTTGCCGTGTAAGGCATAGTAGATGATTGGGTAACACTAGTTATTGGGTTCAAAACCCCTAGGGAAAGTATTAATGTCATTATCTTCCAGGATTTATTTCGAACAACATAACTGGTGGCTGGCTATGGTAATGTGCTCGGTAGACCTCAATGACAAGGCTAAAATAGCTACGAGTGATACCAAAGAATCAACATAAGTATTCTTGAGGAGAGCTAATTAATTAATGTAGAAATTTTTAAAAAATGAGTGAGCTTTAATGCCGCTTCATGGTAGGGCAAGAGATCATTGTGTTGAACCTCGTATTCCAACTTAATCTGGTTGACGATCAATATAGAATGTCATAAGCTTCAAGATACTTCACACTTATGTCATGGGCGAGTTGTAGGCTAATTATGAGGGCATTGTACTTAGTCATTTATTTAAGTACGGCTCAGCTAATGAATAAGCTTGAAAAGGACAAGACCCTAGGGAGTGATGAGCATTACCCCCAGACCTGCAATGATAGTTCCTTATAGTTCTGTCATGATATATTGTCGAAATAGAGTTACTACATTTAATGGTTTGAGGTGAGATATGATTCAAACATGTCGTCTGGAATGTCTTCGTAGAGCTTAGAAGATTAGGGCAGGATCATCTATATGGAAGTTTGCAATTGCTTGTTCTTTATCCACTTTTTAGGGTACAAATATCATATCATACTAAGAGAGCAATATTTCCTATTTTGCAAGCTTAAAATTTAGAGACCCTAGCTTTGACATGAGTACATGTAGAGGGCTAACCCTTGAAATAACATGGATGGTTTGACAGTCAAGTAGTGCCACATTTTTCGTATTGTAGCGATGCTCAGTGCCAATCATGGTTCTAGGTAGTAGATGGCTTGTGCATGGCCTTTATCATTCTTCTGAGTAAGAAGTGCTCCAAGAGAGTGGTCCATAGCATTAATATATATCAAGAATGGCTTGCTTTGGTGGATGGCTCACGTGGTTCAAAGAACAATTCTCGTTAGGCACCAAGTTGTTTTGTTGAAGGATCATTGTCCAAGTCATCAAATGTTTCCAATTCATTGAGTAGGTTAAGTTCTTCGATTTAGCTATATGAAGTCACATTGATAGTGAATTCTTTGAATAAAATAGTAATGCTAACATCGTAGTCCCAATTGTATGTGTCTGAAGCATCGCTTTGTAAGTCATTGTATCTTGGCTCTGTCTGCATTATGAGCTCTGAACAGACATATCCAAGCTTATATCTGGGTCGATTGAAGTCATGGATATTTTCCTCTTTTGATGTGAAGGTTGTTATTGGAACTCGTTGCTCCTAGTTGATATTCAACCCTTATTTTAGAGTGAAATCATAACTCATTCTCACCATTTTGTGATGAGATTGCTTACTATAATGAGAGAATTTGAGCATTTCTTCATATTCATCATCTGATATTAGTGGATGCTACTGTGGTTCAACTTTCCTAAAGATGATAGTTTCTTAAGTGGTTTCCTTAGTTAGAACTAGGAAGATGACTTATTCTAAGCTACCCAGCTGTTGATGAGTCGAATAGGACTCCTGTATGCACACACACAATGATGGTTCTAAAGATAGCCTAGAAAATAGTGCATCAGCCTCTGAGTTTTCATACTCAAAGTCGAAGAACAATTGTAAACAAATTCTATATTATTATAAAAAAATTAGTTGCCCTAATTTTCGATGGATTAGTATGTACAAAGATCATCCAAGGTGATTATAAGGGGTTCTATCTCTAAAATAAGATCATCATCGTGGTCGGGTTCATTATCCACCTCATTACTACTATTGATATCGTCTAGGATAACTAAATGGATTGTGTGCTTTTCGTCATAAAAGAGAAAATCGCTAAAATAGTTCTCCATGTTGGACCCTAGAGGGGGGGGGGGTTGATTAGGGTCTTATGCTAATCTAATCCGATTTTATGCCAATTAAAATTAATTAACAAATTATTCTTACAATAAGATATCCAATTACTTATGAGCAAGAATATGCAATATACACAAGGTGATATATCCTAGCAAAGAGATACTATATGATATATGCAGGGATATGCAAACACAAGGGTAACATAAACAAATGTAAACAATGTAGTGGACCAGCTAGATAATGAGACAAAGGCGATATGAGCAATGAGCACAAATAAAAATGAACGCCAAAGCATACTCAAACACAATCAAATGATCACTGAGTTCGGACCTTCCGTCCTACGTCTTCGCTCCCCACTCCAGGGTAGAAATCCACTATCACAACCGGGTTTTCTACGTTCACCTGAATAACGTTTACACCACACAATACGGTTTTTTAGTTTACCAAAAACTCTACAACTAACACACTCTTGTAATCCTACTCTACACCCTCTCAAGTGTTGAACTAGACGTGTCTCCCTCAAGTGCTCGGATATAACCTCTCCCTAGGTTCGTCAACCGACGTCGCTCCTCTTGGGACGATCCCCGACTCTCGTCACACACTTCTCTCGGTATACAAGTGTATTACAAAGTGTATCCTCACAATTAGGCACAATACAAAGTGTTTGTTCTCTACAATGGATGAGAACGAATTATAAGCTCACTCTCTAAGTTACACAATCCCACAACCTAATTATACTATGAATGTAAATACAATAAGCTCAATGGTTGTGTGTGTAAAACAAAGAGAAAGTAAAATCTAACTCAAATAGCAAACTAACAATAATAAGAATATGAAAATCAATAATAAAGTTGCTAGAGAAAAGAGTTAGAAAACTTCTCTATAAACTCGGAGGAGAGGATGAATAAGATTGAGAATGAATCCCTCAATTTGCAATGTAAGCTTCCTCCTTTGTAAACAAAAACAAACTTTGAAACAAACTGTAAAACCCTCTTAAACTTGTTTAAAACTTTCTCCAAATTCATATCTGTAGAAGAGGGGTTGAGGGCTTTTTATAGGAAGAGAAACCAACAGCCAAAAACCCAAACAAAACAACAAAAATCCCAGAAAATCAGGAATACGATTCTGTACAAAAAGAACCGTTGGAGTGAACGGCGGTCGACCGTGAAAAACTCACGGTCGACCGCGAGCCAACTTTGAAACTCAAAAAACTTCTAGATACTTTGGAAGTTGACCGTGGCGGTCGACCGTAGGAAAATTCGAGCTGACGGTCGACCGTGACGGTCGACCGCGAAAGTTTATGTTGGCTCCGCAGGCTAAAAACAAAGGCGCGGTCGACCGTGACGGTCGACCGTAAACTGATATATGAAATTAACAGTTTGAAAGTAAAATACTAATTTTAAAACATTGTTTAAAAATATCAAATAAATTCCAAAAAATATAAATCTTTGAAAAATGATTGTAGACATGATAATAAACATGCTACAAAAACTGGTTTACAAAAAGGACTTCCCAAATAAAAAATATTATTATTTTGGGAAATGATTGTAGACATGATAATAAACATGCTACAAAAACTGGTTTACAAAAAGGACTTCCCAAATAAGAAATATCATCATTTTGCAAAATAGTCTAAAACATGAAAATGTAAACATATGAATTTTCACATTTAGGCTAAACCATATTTTAAAACTTTGCACAATGATTATGTAGACTTAATAAAATATGTATATGATTATTGTTAAGTCCAAAAACTAAGAATACAATATTTTTACAAATACAATAGAAAATGAAACATATGAGTATGTATATGAAAATATATTTGTTTCATATCTAAGTAGTTAAACCAAATCACAATAATAAATATGAAATATGTAATTTTATATTTATAAACATAAAAACCAAAACTTGTGTTGTATATATATATATATGACTACATATATATACAAGGAAACCAATAAAATGTGTTTGTATATGATATTGAGTTTAGAGTATCTAACACACATAATATAAAACCTAAACTAGATTACCCAAGCCGATCTTGATCGTCAATAAGCTTAACTTAGTACACTATACGGATGAAGCTGAACTTGGATCTTGAACTTGAATTGCATAAGCTTCACTCCACAATTCCGCCAACCTCCATTGGATATGATCGTGAATGCGCAATTTCATCCATCCTCTAACTTATTGTTTGCCTAGAATAAATACAAAACACAAATACTAGACAAACAATATTAGATGTAAATTGTTTGTAAATCATCATCAAAACAAGAAGGCCAACACTCCACTCTTTCAAATGGATACTTTTTGGCATAAACCATTTAGACTACCCTATGCTCATCTATGCACTAGGGGGGCTGGGTTTATTGGTTGGGACAAGTTGGGGCCAAGTGGTATAATTATTCTAATAGAATAGTATTGTCCCTTTGGGATATTTTAAGTGGAGTAAAGTGGGATAAGCTAGGATAATGGGATAATTTAAAGTTTTGATTTGAGATTTGACACCTTATTAAAATATAATATTTATCTATTCATTAATTCTTAATTAATTTATCAAATCAAAATATAATGCAATATTTTACTTTATACTAAAATATAATATGTTATATTATAATTCCTAAGTAATATTATTAATTATTATATTATATTATATTTACAATAGTATGCTATATTATATAATAATTGATAAAATATGTCAATAATACAATATAATATATATTAAAGTATGTTGTATTATACTATAAATCTATATTACAATATATGTTTATAGTAATGTCATAGATCAAATTAGAAAATTATAGTGATTTTATTTTAATTATTGTATTATAGTATAATACAGTTTAATAAAAAATATAACATTAGTATATTATAATATCTTATATTAGTTTATAATTCAATAATATTATATTATAATATATAATACTTATTATTATTTGATATATGGTACTATAATATATTATGACATAATCAATTATATGTTATTTTTATTATATTATAAATGATAAAACATATTATACTGTAATATACACATCATAATAAATATATAATTTACTACAATATAATATACAATAATATTATATATTACTTTATTTAATATGTTGTACTATAGTAATAAACTTAGTAGAATATAATATATTATATTATATTTTAAGAAATAATATTATATATTTATAATGTATTGCAAAATAATTTATATTATAATAAATTATATGTTACTTTTATTATTTTATAAATAATAAAATATATTATTTTGTAAAATATATATTATAAAAAATAAAATATGTCGTATTATAGTAATAAGCTTAGTAGAATATAATATAACGTATTATATTATATTATCATATATTATATCATAATAAATATAATATAATATGAAAATTTAATACATTAAATTATAATTAATAAACTATATTAAAAATAAATGTAACGATATTAATTATATAATCATTTTATATTTAGATAATATGATTAGCATATAATTAGTAGTTAATATATGAATGTTCCAAAATTATCCCACTCATCTCAAAGTGTTCCATTACGAGAGTTAGGATAAATTTTGGCTTCGGGTAATCTTTTTTCCATATGAGTGGGGTAATTTTATCACATGTGAGGTAATTATCTCACTCACACAAAGTCCCAATCTCATTATCCTAACCAATCACATCAAAAAGCATTGTCCCAATATTTATCACAATTACCCTCATATTACACCAACCAGTAACCCTCATCCAAAGCATTTTTAAGTGTCAATGTGACGACCATATTAGGATAGATCCATAGTCATCCTAAATGCAAGTTAAAGGGTACCTCTGCCTCAATGACGTAGCACATGACCTTCATCTTTAAGTCGCTAAGTTAGCACAGATGAAACTTGCCTAGTACTGGCTACTAACAAAATGAAATCCAAAAATGATAGCAGTTGTTCTTAACAACTTGTATATCCGGATGCCCAGATAGCTAAGGAACCTCTGAGGGATGATGCTTATAGAAGATCCTAGATCGATCTAGATTTGCTCGATCATGGTTTAACCATTATACCCCATATAGTAGAGGGGTCGCTTCTGACGATGGTAATTAATGAGCGTATCTGCAGGGGTGAAGGTAGTGTAGGGCATTTTCTATGTCTCTTCATGACAATGGTGGCATTGGCTTTGATCATCGATCAGAGAAGGCTCGGGTATGTGGGCGAGGAATGCCTCATTATCCATCAATGCTTCCCTCAAGGCTTTCCTCGTATCCTTGGATAAACAAAGAAGTTCATGCAAGGTTATACAAGTCATGATGTTAGATAATTGAGCTTGTATACCATAACAGAATGAGGTTTTTAGTCTAGCGGATGTGGCTTCAATATTTTATCGAACTACATCTCCTTCTGTTTGGTGGACATAGGCTACTTGGAAGGTTCTAGTTGGTCATACTTCTTTAAGTAGTTATTGACATATCTCGTTTCTACAGGTTGAGCCTGGTCTGGTTGCGGTACCACATCCATTTTCTCTTCTTCAGATCTGTCATTGAAGAGACTTGTAAAGATTCCTTACTTAACATTACAGAGATGGTATTACAAGGCTTTATTTTTCCCTTAGTCTTTGCATGGGGTGTTGACTTGGAGAAGCCCAATGCTCATCTTGGAGAAGATTGGGATAAACCCACATCATCTCTCCTTTGTTAGAGATGATTGACCAGATCCATCCTTGCAGCGGGAATGGGGATGGCCATATTCTAAACCCGAGTCTCTGGTGTAGAGATGAACTGAATAGTTGCCATATTGGAAATAACATTTTTCTGCTCAGGTTGAAGCTTGAGGATCCCAGAATTAACGAATGTCTATATTTTGTCCTCAATGATATAATAGTTCTTCGTCAAGTGTTCCAACATCCTGTGATAGAGGCAATAGTTTGGATTGTCAATTTTCCTAATTTCTTCATGGCATGAGCTTCCAGAAGCTTTAGCCGATTACCCTTATTGAGCATATCGAAAATGGCAATGGTGTGCTCATCTTCAAAGGTATAATTCTATTAGGAACTCATTCGACAATCACTTTTCTATTTGTTTGGCTTTTCAACCTTGATAGAAAACGTCTCCTTCACTTTTGATTTGGAAGACTATCCTAGTTTATTATTATCCCCTTTTTTATTTGAGTGGGGATTGAATTTATTGAAGCATTCAATGAATTTTTTGACAATTTTTGCCTGCTTCATTAGATTTTTCCATGAGTTGACCTTGACAGAGAACATGTGGGCTTCTATCCAACTTAGGAAATTATGCTAACAAATTTGAAGCAACATCTGCAATGGTATATCGTGGTACTACAACGTTATATTGCTAAACTATTTAATATAGCCTTTGACCGAGTCTTCCTGTTTTTGCTTCTCGGAGGGTAGTTTGGCCATGATCACTTTAAATTATTCTTCATGGAATTGAGACAAAAATTGTGACTCTAGATTGGCCCAGGATTTATGGAACCTTCGGCCAAGTTCTGGAACCAATCAAAGGCTCCTCCCTTAAGGGTGCCAATGAAAAGTCACTTCTTGATGGAATCATTCCCTACCAAATTTCTTGTTTACTGGGACTAGTAGATGTGCTGGTTGGACGACCCCTTACCATTGAATTTATGCAATATTGTTGGCCTAAACTTCATTTAGTAAGGAACTGAGTCCTACCTTCATTTAGTAAGGAACTGAGTCCTACCTAATGTGATAAGGTCAGATGATTTAACTTTTTTTAGTTGTGTTCATTGTGTAAGAGTGTTAAGCTGGCTCTAGAGGCTTTCAAAGATTTTTGACTCATGCCTCACCTTTGGTGGATTCAACATCTCAGACTCTGATTGAGAGGAGAAGGCATATTCTTTGTATAACGGCTCCCTATCAAGGGAGTTGATGACAGGCCGCTTCTCTTTTAAAGTGCTCTTCGGGGGCTAAGAGGAGAGCAACAGTTATCAATTGAGTCACTTGAAGCGCTCACTAGATACCTTATTTTGGGCTACAATCTGATGAATCGTGTGCCTTGTTGTCTACCACATTAGCAGTCCATTTCTGCTCTTGACTTGAGCTAGGAGATATGTTTGACGCTATGTCTAAGTTAGTGTCACTAGCAGAAGGATGATCCTCCTATAAAGAGTTCATTGAATAAGCAACCTCAAAACAGAGTAGTCAAAGGGAGCAGTTATCCCCTATCTTGATCGAGTGTGGCGATAGACACAATCGACCTCAAGAAGTATACTCCTTATACCAGGAGACTAATCTGGATTTGACATGCTATCATCATCTTCTTGATTTACACCGGTCATACTAGTTGTGAACTCTTGGAGATTAATGTCAAATGCAGCTTGTTCTTATGAGATTGTTGTCACCACTTATTCTTAACCTTTGAAGTATTAGGGAACAGGCTAACATGGGCAAACACCAACTCTTTGGTTGGTGGAGAGTTGCGTTTGAAATTCGATTGAACCTTTGATACAATCTCTCTTAGGAACACGTAATGTTGATATTGTCGTATTCTCTTTAGAGAGAGGAACTCCCTTAAATCAGAGAGAGTATCAATTTGAATATTATCGATGCGACAGATACTCTTCTTGAAAGTAATATCTATAGGCTAGCTTTTGGCATTAGAACGTCATGTGAGATAGTTGACAACATTATCTTGACCTACGGCTGGCTTGGTCAAGATATCTTCATCACAAGTTTAAACATGTGATTGAAGTTGAGGGTAGCCATTGGCCATAGTCTTCCCTTTCGGGAGATTTATTAGAGGATAACCATAGTTGTTGGTTTCTTTTAAAGAAGCGACACGGGCATTGCTAGACGCTTTAAGGTGAACCCCCAAAGGGGTTGTGGATCGAAGTTGGCGAGGGTCACTAAGCCTTCGATCTGGGCAAAGGTCGATTGTTTCTAGCGAAGCTAGTGATACTTTTGCTTTGGGTGAAGTTCGCTTCGCTAGGTGAAGCTTAGGCTTACATTGGAGCTCTGGTCATGGGCCAATAGGTTCAATCTGAACTTGTATTCTCAAAGGAGATGAACTCTTAAAACTTTGTCTGGTCAAATTTTTTATGACCAGCTATTCTGTGATAGACACTAAGCCCTTAGTGTCAGACTGCGACATGATATTCTCGTCAGTTAAGAAGGAACACCTCAACCGAGTCACCATCCTACTTCCAATCTTGATATTGATAACAAAGAAGAAGTATTACAATCTCAAGAAATAAGCAATAAGAAAAAATTTCACTGGATAATTTTGACCGTCTACACCCCCCACGTTGAGACCTTAAAAACGGTCGAAGATAGAGCAAATTTTCACTGGATAAGAAAGGAGATCAAAGAATCAAATCCTCATGGCACACATGCATGATAATTATGGTGCATATCTCACTAAAGTTGAAAAGAAGCATGGTAAAATCTTCATGATGCTAAAAATCCTAGCCGCACATCCGAGAGATTCGCGTTAAATGCGAATAGACGAACTGTGGCTACATGGACTCTGCTTGAATATTTTTTTGGTAAATGAAGATTTCTCATTACTAATGTGAAAGTTAAGTACAAAATTTAAACTGGGCAAACCCAGGAACTTCAAACATCACTCTTACAAATTCTCAATCCAATACCTACATTGTGGAGACTTATTACACTTATATACTCTTGTAATTATATCTGACTTGATACTCTTAACCATACTATTAACCCCATTAACCACACTCTGACACCTCCTGATGATCCGTTCCTTCTATACATAATACGCTATTGCAATAAAAGCCACCCGCAATGTTCCCTTCTGAAATGTTTTCCCTTTAATTGAATGCATGAACCGTTGCACTTCCTTCTGCCAGCAGAAAGGGTATCTATCCTAGTGCAGCCAAGCCAGAATATTTTCCTATACCAGAGTGGAGAAAGGGCACAAGAAGATTAGATGTTACACATCTTCACTAGCTTGATGACAAAGCACACATTCGCTAGTATGTAGTAAACCTAACCTAATCATTCTCTCCTAGTGTAAGTAGTTTGCCCTTCATGGCCATCCAAAAAATAAACACATGCCTAGGCACTGAATAACTCTCCCACATAATGTTAGCCCAAGAAACAGTAGGTGAATTGCAGAAAAGCCCCTTATATGAACGTGTCATATTTATTTTCCCCTCACATTGCCACTCACCCACCATCAACACAATATCCTAGATATTAGGCCATCTAATCACCAACCAATCTCTAACATTCAGCAATGACCTCCAAAGCCATGAATCACTCCTCTTAACCTGAACACTTCACAACGATTCATGCTGCAGGTACTGTGCAACCATTTGATCCACAATATATCTTTTTTACAATGAATTGCCCATAAAAATTTAAGTATGGCAACAAAGTTCCATTTTCCACCTTGCATCAACTGTAATCTGCCTTGAGACTTCAAACAACACATATTTTCCCTGGAGAAAAGATGAGCCTTATGTAGTCTATCTCTGCTACCCCAAATGAATCTGGAGCACAATTTATCAATCAATCTAATTGTCTTTTTAGGCAATAAGTAGACCCCTATCCAACAGGAATGCATATTCATCAGGACCGATTTAACCATCTCAATTCTACTTATTGTGGTGGGCTTCCAGTTCCTCCATTTTAGCCGACTGAGGGTTTTGCTCAATCTCAGCATCTCTCCCTTCTTTAGAGGAAGATTCTATACGGTGAGCATCTTGATTAGAAGTCTCACTTTCATTCACCTTTTCCTTCCTCTTTGATGTAACAAGTTGGGATGAAGATGATCCTCCTCTTTGGGAAGATATGCGCTTGGTCAACGAGTTTGTTTTTGGGGACTTGGCCCTATCTGAAACAATTTGAGCCATCAAGGCCCGGGAGTTCATCGATGGCCTCCTGATGTGTTTTGAGCATGGCTTGCTGCTCATCAAGTTTCTTCATAAGATCATCAAGATATCCTGCCATATAAGCGGAGCTCTCATATTCTATGAAAAAGCTAGAAGATTGGGACTCTGCGATGGCTGAATGTTCATCATAAGAGTTAATTCCTTTAGCTAATATCCGATAATTGACAAGGAGTATAACTCCCATTCGAGTCTGAGTGTGTTGATAGATTCCATCAGACTCACTCGGGATCTCTTTCAAACCAGGAGACCTTTTGGAGCTAGAGATTGATGACCTCCCTCTACCGACCATATTGGAAGTAACTCCAAGGTATTCATCCTCCGAAGTTTTCCTCCTATGAGAACGTCGTCGTTTGTTGGGAAAAGTAACGTTTATTAATCGGTCAAACACTAATGATTTGGCCGCGTGTGAGCAGCATTGACATCCCGAGAGGACAGTCGTTCACATTGACATGAATGAACGATTTGTTGCACCGTTCTTTCTCTCAATAAAAACCTTCTCAAATCCATCGCAGGGACTCAAGGAGAGTTACTCACTAAATGTGAGTTTTGAACTGGAACCCCTAGTCTATGATTGGACAAGACTGGCTCTTGGTGAACATGGATCTTGTTGAGATGCCTTGAATCCGTAGTTTTCTTATGTCCGCTCATCAGTCTAGTCGCGAAACGAATAACCCAGTACGGGGGGTTCACTGATCGGATTCCAGGAAGTGGTGGGCCCCTGGCTTGGGGTCCGGTGGGAGTAGACAATCCCCTGGTGAGGTTCGAGGCAGTGCCCCGAAGGTCCACGGTATACATTCGGTTCTGTATTGTATTTGGCACTTAGAAAGTGAGGTTCATGTTTTATCAATGAAACGCGAGGGTTACGTTTGGCACTTGAAACCGTAGGTCTACATTTAGGTTTGGCAACGTGAGGGTTGCGTTCTTCAGTGATGACGTGGGGGTCACGTTTTGATTGGGAAACACGAAGCTGAAATTCACATTCAATACGGACTTGAGGTCCGCGTTTTGGCGGTAAAACACGCCATTGAGGGCCACGTTCATTCTGGTTCTCGCGAAGCTCATGTTTGGGCTCATAAACATGAGGCTTGCATTCTAAAGTAGAAACGCAGAGCTCAGGGTCGTGTTTAGGCTCATGAACGCAAAGTTCCCGTTAGTTGGAGGATCAGCTTTCTCAGAGTTGTGCACGTCATTGTGACATTCTTCTTCAATGAGCAGCATTCTTCTTAGCTTGTTTTAAGGCTTTTGCAATGGCATCATCGTCCATCATCGTGGTAATAGGTCTCTTGTGGCTCGGTGTCTGTTGCCTAGACATGGGCTTGGGACTTTCAACTCGGTTGATGAGTTTAGTTGGATTAAACCCTTCTCCTTCAGAGGAAAGACTGTCTGAACAGTCTAACCAGGGGAGAGATTTTCCTTTGGTGAGTCGGTCACAATTGGATCTTTGGTTTCCTTAGAAATTTTGCAGATCTTGCACATAGCCTTGGGATTAAAGGATCCGGAGGAGAGGAACTCCTCATACTTGTCTTGATCGAATTCCACTATCAGAGTTTTGACCGTCATTCTAGCGAGGTTGATGTCAGATTGTGCCATGACTTCTTCATCGGTGAAAAAGCTCATCCCTAGCAGAATCGTTATCTTTTATTTGTGAGAAAATTGAAGAAGAATGAGCATAAAATTTGTATTTATCTCTCTAGCTGACTTAGAAAAGAATGAATACAATCTCTCTTTGCAATCTCTCTCTAACTGGTTTAGAAAAAGAAATTATAACTCTTCTATATCGGTTTCCTGATTTATAAAAGAAGGAAGGGATCAACGGAGACCATCCCCTTTGTTTAAACCTGGGTTCTTCTTACTGTCGATGGGAGCTTAAATCATGTATCCCGATGACGATCCGATCACCTCACTTTGTGGAACTTGGTAGAACTTCAAATGAGTTTAAGAGAACTTGCGATGCAAGTTTTGAACTCTAAACGAGTTTAAAACTTTGTAAAAGAGTTGATTTCGGAAAGAAAATTAATCCTTTTAAATTTAACCGAAATGGTTTACAAGACAAGGTCGAAAACTCTAAGAAAAGCCTTCATAAAAACCTCCACAAAAGCTAAGAAGATCATAACTCCAAATGCCCCTTTTTGCCAAGATCTTTTTTCGATCTCCAGATGATCCAAAGATTCATTTTAAGCTGATTTTTTAGTTATTTATAGGGTTTTAGGGGTATAACTAACCCCTAAAATCACTCCTTTGTGGGGTTGTGATTCCCTCAAGTCATTCAAATTTTTTTTGAACCGTTCAACTTATGTTTTAATGAGTCAAACATGAAGTTCACGTTCTGGGAAGTGGCTATGCGTCTTGAACTTCGGACGCGGAGTTTGGCTCTGTATTTGGGTTTGAAAATGTAGGGGTGAACCCTGCGTTCTGTTCTTGGAATGTTGATGTGAACTCCGTGTCTTGAGTTTGGAACGCAGCATTGAGCTTCACGTTTTGTTCTTGGAATGCATAGGTGAGCTCTGCGTCTTGAATCTGGAACACAACTATGAGCTTCGCATTTGGGCTTGAAGAGATCGTCAATTGTAATCTCTTTTCTCAAGTTCTACAAAGATTGTCGTCTTATAATCTTTGTATTTGGCTCTTTGAAATGTGAGAATTGTCAACTTGTAACTCTTATATATTGCGAAAGTTATCAAATTGTAACTTTTATCTGTTGTTGTGAAGGTTGCCAGATTGTAACCTCCATCATTTGATCTTGTGGGAATCAGCTATCTGCAGTAATTTTTAGACATCCTACATGAGATCATCAACATAACATTCCATCGTCTTACACAAATGCTTACAAAATATCATTTTCATCACAAATTGGTAAGTAGCTCCGGCATTCTTTAAACCAAAGGGCAAAACTATACAATAGTACACTTCCAAAGGTGTCATGAAGGCTATGTGTTTTTTATCATCTGAATGCATTTTTCTTGGTTGCATCTAGAAAATCCATCCATAAAAGATATCCTCTTAAATCCACACGTATTATCAACCATGAAATCTATGATAGGGAGAGGGAGCTTATCTTTTGGACAAGCAAGATTGAGTCTCTCAAGTCAATACAGATCCGGATTTTATCATTCTTCTTTATTACCACAATGATGTTGTCCAACCAGTCTGGATGTTATTCATCATGGATGAATCTGTATTCAATGGGTTTATGGATTTTTTTCTTGATCTATTCTATCAACTCAGGAAAAAATCATCTTTGTTGTTGTTTGACTGGCTTGATGCTTGGATCAAAATTGAGGCAATGCAAGGACATGTATGTATCTAATCGAGGCATGCCTTCATAACTTTAGGCGAAGACGTCAATATATTCTCTAATTAGAGATATAAGTTCTTCTTTTTTGATGGGCAATAAGCTTTCACCGATGAAGATGATTTTAGAGTTGGTCCGATCACTTATATTGACCTGGTCCATTTTAACTTTAGTGGGCAGCTCATTAGGTTCGAAGCACGATTCCCAGAGTGCTCCAAGATGTTTTGCCCAAGGGTCATTCTCAGGATCATCAAATATTTAAGATTAATCTAGTTCCATGGTCAAACTATATAAAACCATATTAACTACAAATTCTCCAAACATGGCGCCAATGCTGATATCGGAATCCTAATCAGATGTGTCTAAAGAGCTGCTTAGAAAATCATCAAATGCTGGTCCCATTTGTGAGTAAACTTTTAAAAGAATGTACTCGAGTCCATGTTTGGTTTGATTAAACTAATCGACGGTTTCTCATTTTGGTATGAAAGGACTTAGGGGAATTTGTGGCCCTTAGTTGAAATTCAACCTCGGTTTTAGGGGGAAACCATACCCCATTTTTTGCCATTATGTGCCAAGATTGTTGGTCGGATTAGGAGAACTCTAGCATCTTTTCAACTTTATCATCTAAGTTGTAAAATACTATCATGGTTCAACCTTTTCAAAGATAATATGATCATGGATGTTCCTTTTATCATGAACCATGAAGGTAGCATCTTTTGAGTGGTACATCAATCGATGAGTGAGGTATGGCTCATTTACATGCATGTACAAAGTTGATTCTAAGGCTAGCCTAGACAGTAAAGCATTGACTTCTAAATTTTTAAGCTTAGAGTATGAAGAATAGTTATAAACAAACTTTATGTTATCATTGAAAACCCAGTCAAGCCAATTTTTGATTGACTAGTTTGTACACGCATCCTCTAGGGTAATTACAAGAGGTTCTATTTTCGAGATTGGATTCTCATTTAGGTCGGATTCATTATCTACCTCATCACCACTATCCATGTCTTTGAGAATGGCAATCTTAATTATATTCATTTCATCATACAAGAGAGATTCAGTTATGTAAATTTCAACTCCCTTGAAGGGGTGCTTTTCAGCATCAACCTCTTGTAGAACCCCTATTCATCAACATATTTGAAGCATTGGTGGAGTTTCGAAGGGATGATGATATTGGAATGGATCCAAGGTCATCTAAGGAGTAGGTTGTAAGGTATCTCAATATCGATGACATAACATGTTACCTTAGTCTACAAATCTCCAATCTGACACTTGAGTCAAATTTTTCCAAGCAATTGGCTACTACCAGAGTTAAATCCAAAGATAGTAGAAGTTGTCTGGTAGCAGTTGCCTACGAGAGATTGAAAAGAGGAATGCTTAGGAAGCTAAGGAATCTTCATGGAATGATACTCCTAGTGGACCCTGGATCAATATGAATCTGATTGATTTTTGTCGAGCTAACATACCCAGTGTAGTAGAGGGGTTAGTTATGATGATGATCTTTAATGAGCATGTCATTCTAGGTGAAAGTGATATAAGGCTTTTGTCATTGGCAATGATAGCATTGCCTTTGCTCCCCTCCCTAGGTAAGCTCGGGTATGTGAGCAAGAAATTCTTCACTATCATCTAATGCCTCTCTCTCAAAGCTTCCTTCGTGTTCTTAGATAAATATAGAATTTTGTATAAGGTTATGCGAGTGATAGGGAAATAAATAGATATCTAAGTTGTAAGTGCATAACTATCAAGTTATTATATAGAAAAATATCAAATCCTACGAGGAAGGTGCTGTAGAAAATAATCAAAATTAATTTTTAAGCTATGTGTGTAGCAATTAGGAGTGATAGAAGTGGTTGTGGAGGGATAAAGAGAGTGGTTGTGATCATATGCAAACAAAAAAATAGATTAAGAGGAGAGAAAGAAAGATAAAGAAATAGAGGAAATAAAGTCAAGAAACAAATAAAGAAAAATCAAGAATAAATAGAAAAATCAAGAAAATAAAAAAATACTACAAAAAATAAAAGATAAAAGAAAAAATTTACATTACAAAAGGCTTCTAGCCTCTTGAAAGTAAATCTTCATCTTCATTTTCATCTTCATCTTCATTTTCATCTTCATCTTCATAATCAAACAACGAGAAGAAAAGAAAAATACAAAGAGGTAAAAAAATAATTTTATTAATTACAATAAATTATAATTTTAGAATATCTTCTCAATTAAGAGTAACCCTCCTCTCCACATGGAGTTATTATAAAAAATTTCACACTCAAACCCCTCACCCTCTGCCCCTATTTATAGCCTACAACAATGAATGAGAACTCTTGGATATTACTTGGATATCAAAAATTAAATCTCAGCCATAAAACAGTTTCTACTATGA
>BQKN01000102.1:747960-759551 GCA_022839385.1 Asparagus kiusianus | reverse complement strand
TTTTTTAGTTATGATGCGCGCGGCATCAACTGAGTTACAAAAAAAAAACTGTGCATGTGAAACAAAGGCAGAAGCAAACCAAAGGCCATTACATGCCAAAATTTACATGCATAAGTTTTTTAGTTATGATGCACGTGGCATCAACTGAGTTACAAAAAAAAAAAGAGGAAGAGTAGAAGTGGATGCTACAGGAGCTTCAGCAGGCTGAAGGCAATGATCTTAGCCTTGACCGCCGAAAGGTCCGCCGCACGCTGGGCCTTCACCGCCTCCTCCTGCTTCTGCCGCATC
The DNA here is from genome assembly GCA_022839385.1 of Asparagus kiusianus. Taxonomy (NCBI): domain Eukaryota; kingdom Viridiplantae; phylum Streptophyta; class Magnoliopsida; order Asparagales; family Asparagaceae; genus Asparagus; species Asparagus kiusianus. The sequence goes on along the minus strand of BQKN01000102.1, from coordinate 759,263 downwards.
TTGGCAAGAGCGGCCTCGCCATCCTCTTCCTCCTGGCGGAGGAGCTGAAGCGCTCGGTCCACCTCCCCAGCAGCACAGTAGATCCTCCTGTTTTCCCGCTCAAGCTCCCGTAGTCGCGCCTCGCCACGAAGGGATCCTGCGTCTTCGAAGAAGGCGGCGTCTGTATAGGTGTCCATCTTGGTCAACACCTCCTGGTGCTGTTTGCGCAGACGCTTAAGGTCGGCCTCTTTCGCCTAGATCCGTTTCGCCCACTCCTCACGCTCGAGCATGAGGCGCATCGAGAGAAGCGGTGGCGCGTCCGAAGTGTCGTCGTGTACCAGGGCCTCGAGACGGTACATCCACCCCTCCACGCGACCAAGCTCTCGCTCACACCGCCGTGCGAGCGAGGTACCGCCCACACGGCGGACCGCCCTTAGACCCGCCTCCACGAGGGGAAGCGCGTCGTAGTACCTCTCGGCACCCTCGCCAACTGCAATGCTAATTCCGTGCACAAAACCCTCCAACCTCTGGAGGGCCTCAAACATAGGATGAGACGTAGGGTCTGGGGCAGAAGACCCCTGGACCGAGATCACGGGGGAAGCGGGCGGAGCACCGACGTCGACGACGGTGGAAGAGGAGCCGACACCCTCGGAGGAGCTATGATCAGATGCGGAAGCCATAGAGGGTTTATGTGGCGATTCTCGCTCGAAAATATTTCAAAGACGTGAGAACCTTGCTGAAGAGACGGTAAGTACGGGATATATATTCGAGAACCCGACGGCTGGGATCTGTCGTCCCAAGCAATCGAACGGCACAGATGTCCTGCGACGCCTCGAGCTCCACGCTAATAAAGGTCGTTCCCCTCGAGACCCCAAACGGACCGATCGGATTGAGCCCAAGAGGCGAGGCGTCTCGTCGCTTCGCTATTAATGAGCATTAAAAAGAAGCCTTAACTGGCAAGCATTTGGGCCCGCAAGCGGACACGTGGCGCGAATTTTGCCCGCATTCCAGATCCTCGACTAGAGGACAGATTCACCGATGCTTGAGTTTAATTACAGTACGAACTCGCCATCGGTCGAGTTTAATTGTCGAGACAAATTCCCATCTCACGAATTTCGCTTGCTGCTAAAATTCGCCAGAGGCCAAGTAGGTCCTCAACGCAAACTCGCCTCCCTACGAGTTTCGCTAATAACCTAAACTCGCCAGCAGCCGGGTTTGGTCTGCAACACGAGATCAGCATCGCACGGGTCTCGCCTGTAGTCTGAATTCGCCAACGGTCGAATTCAACCTTCCGGTATATTCGCCGTCGAATGGGCCTCACTTGCGGTAGGAACTCACCAGCATTTTAAAGGATGGCTTGCAGCATAATCATTCGAGTCTTCACCCACGACGTGAGCTCACCTACACTCGAGTTGGACTAAACGAACTCGCCAGCGGTTTAGCATAGCCTTCCACGCAAACTCGCCGACACCCGAGCCTGTCGGCGGCATGAACCTACCTGTACTCAAGTTGAACCTTCGAAGCAAGCTCGTCACCACCTAAGGGGTTCCGCCTGAAATCGCTGTTGGCCATACCAGAGAAACATTGAATGGTGACATATTAAAAGGAAGCGTGACAAGAAAACACGAACTTCATCAGATGCTTCTAGACAGTACATTTGAACAAAGTTATGATTTTACAACTAAGAAAGTCATAATATTACGTTCAAGAAGCAAAACATGCACCCAGTTTTTTTAAGACAGTGCATTTGAACAAAGTTATGACTCCACAATAAAACGAGTCATAACACAATGTTAAAAGTAAATAAAACAAAATGTCTTAACACAGCCTCCGGCAAGAGGACCTAGTCCGACAGGCTAAAGGACGCGAGCTCTGCCTTAACTTCGGCCACCTTTCTTGCATGGCTCTCCCTAGCCTTGTCCTCAGCCTCCTTCCGAGCCCGGTCCTCAAAGCTGGATCTGGCGGCGGCATCTTCCGCAAATTCGCCCGTAACCGAAGTCATTGTTAGTATAACCCCCGCAAATTCGCCTTCGAGTAAAATCCGCCTGCAGGCGAGACGAGCCTGTAACTAAAATCCACCGATAAGAGTCTCTTGCGGCCAAACACCAACCAACGCATGTTAAAATATATATATATAGAGAGAGAGAGTACGCGCACAAGTAATAATCGCTAGAAACAAAAGGATAATTTCATTCATAAAAAGAAAATCCTATTACAACAGGGAATCAAGGGCAAACTACAGAACTCTCAATCGCCGTTCCGCCTCATGAATCTCCCCGGCATAGTGAAGCTTGAATTTCCTCAAGATCTCCTGATGAAGATCTTCCTCGGTGCGCGAGACTAAGTCCTGGACGGTATCCTTGACCTCCTTGAGGGCTCGATCCTTCTCCTCGACGGACTCGGTGACCAATTACCAACGAGACTCGATATCCTCCAACTCCTTTGCCACTTGCTCACGAGCCTTCTCTTGAATGGCCAAGGAAGCATGTGCGTTAGCTATAACTTGCTTTAGTTTCTCTATCTCGGAGGATAGGCGAGAGAGGCGGTTATCGGCCGTCTATTGCTCATGGGCCACTCGTGCATCTTTGGCCTTGGCTTGCTCCAACTCCGCGGACAACCTTGTCTCCAGTGACATAGTCTCATTCAGACGGCGATCGTGGTCTTCCACGGCTGCTCGAACTTCGCTGGAGGCGAGATCAATAACTGTGGAACCCTTCGCGCGAAGGGCGAGCAACTACTGAACAGCCTCCTCCACTTCTTTCAGACGCTAAAAGTATGGCTTCACCACGGTGGCACCAAGCCTCTTGATTAAGAAGAACACATCGCGTTCGAGATCCTCCTTGAACTCCTCGAAAGGACAACTCTCCTCCAAGGCCAGCTTGACACAATCAGCCAAAGTGTCTTGGAAGTTAATCAGGGCTCGCGCCACCTGCCTCTTTCGCGAGCCTTCCAAGGGAGAGAGAGCAGCCTCCTCTGCCAAGGATGAAGTTACGATCGAAGTACTTGTGGTCATAACCACGGAAGCAGCGACTGGCGCCGCCAAGGCCAGTATGACCGCCGACGCCGTCAGGGTAACAGCCGCGACATCGCTAGCCACCACAGACGAGGAAGTGGCCACCAGCCCAGTAGTGGTCCCCCTTTGAATCGAAGACTCTCGCGCTGAGGGTTCACCCCCGATCGGTACTCCCTCGAGAGTGGAAGTTTCCCCTTGTTGGCCTGCATGGGCTGACACTTCCTCCTCGCTCGATAGCGCCTCATGGATTGAGGCGTCATCATCCGCCTCTGATTCACCTGAATGACCCACCCAAGAAGGGGGATCTTCCTTGCCGGCAACTGCATGGAAGGGGCCGCCTGCAAGTGTAAGGGGAGCATTAACAAAAAAAAACCTTAGCACGAAAAGATCAACAACGCTAAAACCTATGCTTACTTGGACCCCCGAGTTCAACTTTGTCTCCACTCCCCTCCTCTTCATCAGAAGAAATGGAGATCACTCTCTCGACTGCATCTGCACAGATTCAATATAAACAATTAGAGGGTGCGGACCCGACGTCGTACACGAGGATACCACACTAAAAGGTTACCTCCTGGTGCGGACATAGGAGTCATCGAAGCCCCCGCCGGTGGCCTCACATCAGGCTACGAAGGGGCGTCCTTCGGGATCACCGAGACCGCCTCTGACACGATAGGGGGAGTAATCTCGATCGTACCTTCACGACGGGCCTTCTTGGTCGCTTCTGCTCAGGAGCCTTCAGTCGCCGCCTCCCACTATCGTTTAGAGAGCAGCGAACTACTCGGAGACAGAAGGGGCATCCCCATCCGTCCGGCAATTGCGCTCCGGGATTGCTCCAGATGGTCACTCGCCCGGGTTAACTCGACAAGCTCCCTCCGTTTGCCAGAAGGGTCCGACGGAAGACTAGGGGAAGGAGCTCGCGTCTCGGGCGCTTCGGTCTCATCCATACCCACGTCGTCACCCTCAGGGTCTTCGACAGGATCCTCTAAGAACCACTCCTTGGTAGTCTAACGTCCCCTCTACCTCGAAGCGTGAGAAGCCCCCCTCGGGCGACGCCCATGCTCCGCCAGACACGAGCTCTAGAACCAGAAGCCATTGGGATTAGCGCTGGCACCCCGGTACCACCGGTAGTACAAGAGTGTATGGTGTAGGCCACGATCCTTCATGGGTATTTCAAAATGAGCATGGGTACCACCAGCATGAGTCCAAAACCATCCACGAGCTCCATCCACCAGCCCCCCTTCGAAGTACAGACGAGGATTAGCATTACCCACGTACAATTGGTCGTACCCGAACTGGCGGGCAAACCTACAAGGGACATACGGCTCGAGATAGCACATAGAACCCGTTCGCAGGACATGATACCCCGGCCGGATGTTCACCAACCATCGAAAAGCACCACAAGAGAGAACTGTGTGATGGTCCGTCGTCGACACATCCCTAAGAGATTCCCCATATCCTCCCCCACTAAAGTAAGGGAAGAAATGGCAAAAGTTATAATGCCCGAAATGAGAGAGCGTCTTCCGTGCATCGGGGATGTTCTTACATTTCCAAGAGCACCTCTCCAGGCGCTGAACGAATGGGACAAACTTGTCTCCTTCAAGAGTCACTGGGGCACTCATCAAGCACTCGCAGTGGTATACGAACCACGCCATCAAATAAGTATACGGTAGCCCCACCCTAGGGTTGGGGGTCCTGATAACCTCTCCTTCCCCCTCAACGATAGTTGATACGTGGCAAAATTAGGTCGTCAGGGTGCGGAGTCCCCGATGGGTACAAGCTACCATCGCTGACACCAAGAAGTAGGATTTCCCATGGGCTAAGCAAACCGCGAGATACATTACCTCCACAGGAAGCGCCTCAAAAGACTGAGTGGGGATCACACACCTCTTCAGCCACAACATGAGGTACCCCGCGAACAAAGCCTTACTGGAAATAGGGGACTGGGCCTGGTGATGAAATGAGTGGAAGACCATTCCGGATTTGAACCCGCCCTCGTCACGTTCGAGAACTATGGTGGCTTCCCCTTCGGCCATCCTCTTTTCCACTTCAGCCTGGTCACATTCACTCAGCGGCAGAGCAGGCCTTCCTTTGACATCATTCTCAGGGAATAAATAGTCAGCCTAATTCTTGTGGCTGATCCCCGGGGCCCTTTTCTTCTTACCTTTGTGGTCGACCGCCCCCAGAGTATTGAGGCATATATGATAGTGACAGAGCAATTCCCATAGGGTCACGACCACCGAAGGGGAGCGATCTGAAAGCTGGTCGATCTCTTCTTGGCCAGGAACGTACTCTTCATATGGGAAGTCTCCTAAAGGCAATCCCGACACGTCGTACATCTCATGAAGAGCTATCCCGAGCTCACCATTGGGGGTAAAAAACGTACCACTGTCTGCACAATAGAGCTCCAAGATGCTGTGGAACTGAAGAGCACTAATCTTTAGACCATGTTGAGTGGCCTCAATGGCCGCATACAAATCCGAATGCTCGAGGCCGGAGTTCTCGGCCAAGATGTAATCGGTAATCTTGGACCACCAGGTCTTGCTCCCAGGCGCAGAATAGATCCACCCAGGGGCCCTGAATCCTTTGGGGGAAAACTCCCGCCAGCTTGAAAGAAACAAAGATGGAAGGTCTCCACGACTGCTGTTGTTTCTCCGGCGGGCGCCTCATTAAACGGTAGACCAGGACGCAAACCGGTCACCCGTTTGCAGGAACTCTCCACCCCATACCCAGCCGTCGAGCCCGTGAAGACACCGCAAGTAACCCCATCCTGAGTAGGGGTCAAATCCTAGTTCATCACTCTGGGGACCGCGAGGGATCGCAAATCAACGATAGAGAACCCTCTCGGCATGATGGGAAGATAGTAGTGGATCCCGTCCACCACGCGGAACCACCTACTCTTCTTGAGCAGCAGCGCGAAAGGATCAGGTGCAGCATCACCGAATAAGAATTAGGGCTTCTGTAGCTCCGTCCTGGACTCGTCTGTCAACGTCGCGACGGTGGTCAGCTCACGCAACGTCAGATGGTGTCCATCAGTGACCCTCCTTTTTAGGCCGTCGGGCTTGTCAGTAGAGAACACGGGCACTGGATCCAAGGAGGGGAGTCGAGAAGGCGCCGTATACCCTGTATCCCCGGTGAGACCGATGGCCATGTCCTTCAGAAGAGCTCTGTCGGAGAAGGTCGCTGTAAGAAGGAATTAAAGAATCAAGACGGAATCCGCTATGAGGGCAAATTCGCCTATCAAGCAAGGGCGAGCGAATTCGCCTGTTGAAGGGGGAAATCCACTTAGTCTGGACGAGGTCTGTCCATACAAACGATACCCCCCCCCTTCTACCGAAGAAAAGAGCCGAACTCGCCCATCAAAAAGCGAGTTCGCCCCCATCCGGGAAAGGTTCAGTTCGCCGGCGAAGACAGAAGTCGTCCTCTAAGGACAAATGCAAAATCAACCTAAAAAAAGGCCAACTTCGCCCCAAATCGGGGAAGCTGCCAAAGGATGACGGAATTCCAGGAGGATAAATGACAGTCATCCTCCCAACCCGACACCTGTAACCAACACGGGGTCGTCAAACGAATCCATGGACTTACCCAAGCGCGGCTCCGGTACACTGGAGGGTGCACCGACGGAGAGACGGTCGGAATAGCATCCGAGGCCTTTCCCCTTGCGACACACCTCTTAGATTTTGGCGCCATTGAAAGATGAAGCGGGAACTCTCTCTTTAGAAGTTTTGTTTTCAAGATTCCGGAACACTGTAGCTCCGAAAGGAGGAAAACGGCTTATTTAAAAGGTAGAGTCATCCACGTGGCCACGATCGCCCTCGAAAGGCGAAGCCCTAACGAATGAGAGACGTGGCCACGATCGAGTTCGACGGCCCAGATTGCCCCCGGTATGTCAAAGGAGCCGTGGAAACAGGAAACAGGCCGGTCATAACCCGAAACCCGAACCGGGATCGACGGTTATATCCGGCGGTTAAATTCAAAAACCACGGCCACGATTCAAACGAGGCGCACGAAGCTGACGTCAGGTTATCAAATCGCAATGAAAGCGACATGACGGAACCACACCACCTTAACTGGGAGGGCACGAAGCCCCACCAGCGGACACGTGGTTCACTCACATTGAACCTAATTTCACCCCAAAGGAAAGGTCTCATCAGCGGAAGCCCGAATAAAATCCACAAGTCAGGTAAAGTTTCGCCTTCAAAGCCTAACTTCGTCTGAATGGCTCACTCGCCTTCGGAAACAAGCGACTTGCCCGAAATCCTAAAACCAACAAGATGACTTTGGTTAAACCCGCGCCCCAGGCGGCCAGGGGTCAGAGTGGAAATCTTAGCATTAAACCTAAGAGAGACTACTCGACAACTCATCATACTGAGGGGAATAGTATGGCTAGCCCGATTCAAACGGTAATCGGTAAAGGTAGATCAAACCCGTTGATAGCTGAGGGTTTGCTAAAAATCTTAATGTACTTGGTCAGCCCAGAACTTCATCGTTCAAAGTATTCCAGACCACACGTAAGCCGGTTTAGGTCTGAAAACTTTGAAGGGGGTCTTGTAGACGGTAAAAATTACCGTGGCAGACTGACGAACGAATTCGCCCACGAATCGGGACCACCCGCTTGGGTGAAGGATGGATCGCAGCCACTAAATAGGCCCAAGCCCCGCATTTGCCCTCACGCGCCAAGTCGCGTGGACTCGCCAGTAAGGTGAATTCGCCCTCATAAGCCGAATCCGCCTGCAGGGGTCTAGCTTCGCCTACGTGAGTCGAGAGCCGGGTTCTCGGGGACAAGCCTCCCCTACTTCCCGCGATATGAGGGGAGAGAGCACAATGCTCCAGGCTCGTCAGACGGCCGCCCACAATTTAAGTGAGCAGACAGGCGTCAGATCAACCTGCATGCTCATAAATGCGATTCACCTCAACCATCAGAGTCAAGAGCTGGGGCTGCCGGCATGCGGCAAGCTTTCCGAGCCCATTCAGGTACAAGGCGTCCATTCTCCCGCTTCTATTGAGAAGGGGGCGTAGTATCCCAGGACCGTCAGATGGTCACTCGGTGGCTCACAGCGTAAGTGAGCAGACAGATGTCAAAGCAGCATGCATCCTTATAAATGTAGCTTACCTCACTCATCCAAGCGAAGGGCCAAAGCCGCCGGCGCTCGATGAGTTGGCCAGATCCACTCAAGTATCTGGCAGCCGCGGTTACGGATACGAGGAAGGGCTTTCCCGCTCCTACGTGACATCTCCTCGAATGACCACTCGTGGTGCAGGAGGGCAGCAGGATATCTCTGAATAATGTATGGTCACATCCCATAATTCAAGGAGCAGCCAAGCTGTCTCTTTTCCGTTAAAAGCCTCTCTCAGCGATTATTAAAAGGAGGGGGGAGAGAGCACAGGGGCGAGGAAGGCGAAGCTCTCTGCATAATTCCTGCACCGCAACACCATCTCCTAACTCCAAGCCCCGATTGCCGGTGAGCTAGAAGACCCGAACTCCGTCAATCTGAGCTTCTACTGAGTACTGAAGCTCCTCAGCAACCTCGATCGAATCGTCCAAGGGAAGCAGACTCGGCACGAGCACCGAACGAAGCGTCCTACGGCTACCGAAAGTCCCCACGATTAAACAAGGAGGGCATTCCCTCCGCTTCTGTAGTAATTCCGATTGATTAGTTTGTAATAAGCCATTCTTATTAATACAAACAAGATCCCCGTTCTCGGGAAAATCAAAAATTTACACCTATAATCATATAATATAAATTTCTAAAATAAAAAATAAAAGAAAAAAAGAAAAACTTACATTGCAAAGGATTGGCCTCTTAACAAATCTTCATCTTCATCTCTATCAACAAAGAAGAAGAAAAGAAATTTTAAAAGGTGGAGAATTTTTTTTATTAAATGTGAATAAAGTTTATAATTTTTGAAGGTCTTCTTAATTAAGGGTTACAAATGGTGTTTTTATAAAAACTTTCACACTCTAAACCCTCACTCACTACCGCTATTTATAGAATACATCAATCAATATTAGCCCTTAAATTAAACTTAACCCCCAAGTAAAATAATTTTAGTATTTAATCTCTAACTTTTTATTAGATATCAATACTGGTATTGGTACAGGTATCGATACTAGTATCAATACCTATATCGATACAGGGTATCTATACTAGTATCAATACAAATATCGATACTTTTATGATACTTCTTTGATTTTAAATTTGGCCGAAATTTTTGGACTCTTTGGGCTTCAGTGGGCTGCTTAGCTTGATCTTAGGCTTTAATAAAAGTAGAAAATTGAGGACATTGAGTTCTTTTAGGCACTTATTCATTAAATCTTTATTTACCTGCATATTAAGTAAAAAAAATTATTAGCAGATATTTTACTTAAAATAAAATAGATAATGAGAGTATAAAAGTACAATAAACTATAATGATAACTTATCAAATCGTATGCCTTTTTGTTTGATGGGTTCGTGCTATTTGGAAGATCCAGGCTGATCGTGGTTCTTCAAATAGTCTTCTTCGGACCTCATCCCCATAAGTGGGCTCCAACGGGATTGAGCTACCATAGCAATATTCTCCTGAATCTTTGAGCAAAGAGACTTGCAATGATTCCTCAAGTATAACCACAGAGATGGCATTACAAGATCTCATCTTGCATTTTGCCTTCGTGTGAGCTGTTATCTTTAAAGACACCTATTGCTCATCTTGGAGGAGGTCAGTGTAGAACCACATCATTTCTCCTTTTAACATAGTGAGAAGGAGAAAGCCTCCACTCTGTCAACTGTGTTAGTCATGATTGACCACTTTTATTCTTACTGTGGGAATGGGAACAACTTCATCTTAGCATGGATCTGAATTGAAGAGTCATCATCTTAGCAGTGACATTCTTTTACTTAGGTCGAAGCTTGAGAATCCCTAAGTCGATGAACATCTACATTTTATCCTTAAGGTTATAATAGTTCTTCTTCTAATGTTCCAAAATTTTGTAGTAGAGGAAATAGTTTGGATCATTAGTTTTTCTAACTTCCACAGGCGTCGGGCTTTGGGGAGCTTCAATTGGTTGTCCTTGTTGAGGATCTTTGAAAGATAGCTTTATTGATTGCCTTTTTGAGACTCTTTCTTCTGATTGTTGAGCTTTTTAACCTCAAAAAGTTTCTTTGGACTTGGCTTGGGATGACTGCTCTTGTTAGTTCTTACACCCTTTAATATTAATGCGAGGATCAAACATGTTGAAATGATTAGCGGACTTCTCTGTGATTTTTGCTTGCTGCGTAAAGTCTTTCTATGAATTTACTTTCACTGCACCCATGTGGGCCTCTATACGACTCAAGAAATTGTGCCAACATGTTTAAAATAGCATCAGAAGTGGCATATCCCAACAACGTAAGCCCAAATTGCAAAACTGCTATGTAGTCTCTAAGCGAAGCATCACCCCTTTGCTTTTTGGGGAGGAGTCCGCCATAGTCAAATCTGATTATTCCTCATGAAATTAGAGAAGAAACGAGACTCTAGATTATCCTAAGACTTAATCGATCCTTCGACCAAATTCTGAAACCACTCAAAAGCTACCCCCTACAAGGTACCAATGAAAAGTCATGCCTTGATGGTGTCATTCCCTACTACATTCTACTTTTACTGATGTAAGTAATAGATGTGTTGGTTCAGAGAACTTTTACCATCATACACATGTAACATTGGTGGCTTAAACTTCATTTAGTCAGGAACCAAATCCCACTCAATGGGGGTAAAGTTGGGTAATTCCAACCATTTTTAGCTATGTCTGTTGTGTGCGTTGAACTGCTTTTGAAGATCCTAAAGTACTTTCACCTCATGAATTGCTTTAGGAGGCATTGATGTTTCCAATCATGAGTAGACTAAATCTGCATCATTGTAATGTGATCGTTCTTTTTCTAAATGGATCTCAACAAACTGTCATTTTACTTTTTAAGAACTTGGTTAAGGATGGGAAGCTAGCATGAGTTGATTGAGCATTTCCTCTAGCCACTCGAACCACTATTCTGATGCTTTCCATTGACCCTCAATCTGACGCACAAGATCATCTTGAGCCTCTCTCTCTCTCTCTCTCTCTCTCTCTCTCTCTCTCTCTCTCTCTCTCTCTTCTAAAGGGATCTCATCAAACTATCATTTTACTTTTTAAGAACTTGGTTCAGGATGGGAAGCTGGCATGAGTTGATAGAGCATTTCCTCTAGTCACTTGAACCACTATTCTTATGCTTTCCTTTGACCCTCAATCTGACGCACAAGATCATCATGAGCCCCTCCTCTCTCTCTCTCTCTCTCTCTCTCTCTCTCTCTCTCTCTCTCTCTC
>BQKN01000102.1:677532-728204 GCA_022839385.1 Asparagus kiusianus | reverse complement strand
CCCACAGGAGGGGCCCACCCCCCCTGTTTTAGCTCTTGCGAGCCGCCCGCGAGTTGGGCGGCCGCGAGCTAAAAAGCAAGGCCCTAAAATAAACCCCCATCAATTAATGTCCGTCATAAGGATGAATAGTAGACTCCGTATTTCATAAAACTTGACACAATAAATTTAGTATATACCTTTACATGTAACTTCTGAATTTTCCTTGTCAATATTATTTTGACCGCATTGTCCTCAAGTGGGAATGCATTTTAATCAAACCGATTGATATCATCAATGTCTGAATTTTTTCCATGTAGAAGCAGTTGGCTTTGATGATGTTCAAGTGAGATTTCTCCTCTTCTTTGTGCTGTAAAAACATTAAATTAATAAAAAAAGACTAAATAAATTATGAAAAATGATAAAATTTTAGAAAATCATCTTAGTCACACGTATATAAAGTCATCATTTTCATATAATGTTTTTAAGCAAAAAGCAGGGTGAGGTACCCTACTCAAAGCTATATTGATATATAAAATGATAAAGGTAAAAAACCATACAAAAATAGGAATGATTCGCACCAGACAGAAGCTGTATAGGGTGGGGAGTGGATCAAGTCGTCACCCACTCACAGACAGCTTCCACATTTTCAAAACTCCCTAAGGCATAAACCAAAAGTATATGTTGCCCTTGCAACTGGAAACCAAACTTACTCAACAAAAGCCTAAAACATAGAGTATCCGACTAGTAGAAAAACTATAAAAATTGGAAGAACTGAGATTGGCTCTGTAGAAGAAGAGCTGCGAGGCTGCCCTAAGATTGGCCAGCCATGAAATTGTCTCCCACTGCATTAGTTGATCCATCTTTCGCCATGTCGTTCAGGCCCAGATCAATGGCTGCTTTGTGAAGTCTCAATGCTCTTCTGCTGCATGATGTTCCTGTCCAGAATAATGTAAAAGGTGCAACATTAGAGGCTATCATATGAGGAGTGACAGGCTTATCATTGAAAATCAGGTTATTCGGACAAGTCCATGTCCACCAACAGAAACAATGGAGCAGAACCCTCCATAGAACTCTAAGATCGGAGCTGACCATAAAATTTCCCTTATCTAAAATTAAGGAATCCACATCCTGAGGCCAGTTATCTACATTTTCATGTGGGAGGATCAAGGCCCAAGCAACTTTAGAGAGAGAGCAAGTAACGAATAGATGGCCCTGAGTTTCTGTGTCCTGGTTACATAGAGGGCATCTGAGGTCTCCTATCCACCCATTTTCATATAATTTTAAATTAAAGAATCTTTTCTTTCTAATCTCTGATTTCTATCATCTTTTAATTTTCTACATTGTGCCTCCATAATATGGTATTCGATAATGTTGAGTCTATCTGTTGATCAGAACTACATGATGATTGTAGAGTGCATTGTGCTGAATAGCAAAAATCAAGAATAGAATGAGAACTGATTTGATATTGTATGCATGCAATAGACTCAATAAATCAACACTACTTAATGTACGTGACATAAAATTACAACGAAAACTATATAATTGTTTCAACACAAAGCATGCGTTTCTGTAAATATCCTTACGCAAATATCCTGAATTCTCCTTGTCAGTTGCATATTATCAATTGGTTGATGCATGTTGTGCTGAGATCTTACTATATTGTTTCCCAAATGTACATTACCTTGAATTTTAATATTATTAGATAAATCTTGAAAAGGGATCCTATCAATATTAATGACAATTGCATTTCCTCTTTCTTTCTGTCTTTCGTAGAATCTTCAATCAATAGACCCCTTTTCTGAAGCATGATTCTTAAATGATTTGCACTTGCTGCTTCACAGGAACTCCCTTTATGCAATAAAGCATACTATTCTTTCAAACAGGAATCACTTTGCTTTGGATATCAAATCAAAATATCTACCGTTGCAGAGTATCTCGATCATTCTTACCAAGACGCCCATTGATAATGGAGTATACCTTGTCCTTTGTCCATTGTTATAATCTCTAGATGTCAGTATATGTTTTCTTTTATATATATCTTCTTTAAGAGATGGCGGATGTAGAAATGAAGAAAATATTGGTAAAGTTCAAGAAATTTGAAGCAGACAGGCATTTTGGTACTTGACGGTCGACCGCGAGCTTTGGAGCGATCGACCGCAAACGTGTACGAGTACAGGGTAGTTTATGGTGTTCTGGTTAGTCGACCGCGAGGTTATTCTTAGTCGACCGCGGACCCTGTAATGGATTGTCTTGGTTTCTGTTGTTTTATCCGGTCGAGGACGAGCTTTGGCGCGGTCGACCGCCAATCGGGTTTGGGCTTGGGCTTTATTTCCTGTTCTGATTTGATTTGTATTTTGATATATATTGAAACACGATTTTAGGGTTTGGTTTATCAGAGAATAGAGAGTGTTCTGAGCATATTAAGAGGGAGAATTTGTTTGCAAATTGAGAGATCCTTTGATTGGGTTAGTTTGAGTGTTTGAGAGATTTGTAACTCTTTGTACTTTCCTTGATTTAGTGAAATCTCTCTATCCTCTCCTCGTGGACGTAGGCGAATTGTCGAACCATGTATATCTCTGTGTTTGCGATTGGTTTGTCATATTTTGGATTGGATTGCACTCGAGTTTGGTTTGGTTATCTTCTCTTGTGCCTCATGAACTCATTTGGTGTGCAAGCACGCTTCCGCAAAGGCGCACAATAATTGGTATCAGAGCTCAAATTTCAAATCTAGGGTTTTGGCATTAGGTGGAGGAAGATTCATCGTGGAAGCTTGGTTCTTAGAGTTCTAGGCTTCGGTGGAGATAGTAATTGGGGTTGTCGTTGAAGATTTCGCTTTCCTTGTGTGGTTAGGAGGTCTATTTGGAATCTGTTCTAGGGTTCAGTTGGGTAACTTCTAAATTCTATCAAGTTTGAAGTATTTCTCTACAATTTGGAGTTTGTGAGTATGGGAGAAGAAGTTGGTGAAAGCAGCAAGATGGCCGGTACATTTCAAGTTGATTTTTATAACACTAAAATTAGTATGGTTAAATATGACGGCAAGATCAATTTTGGTTTGTGGATGAGCGATGTACAAGATACACTCAATGCTCAAAATTTGGAGGACATCATCATGGTCCATGAGAGGCCAGCAAAATATGAAGAGGCAGTGTGGGAAAAGATGAATAGGAACGCTTGTGGGGTGACCAGGTCCTGTTTAAAACAGGAGCTAAAGTATGATGTGATTAGGGTGATGTCTGCAATGAAGATGTGGGAGATTCTTAATAATAAGTACCTTACGAAGAGTGTTGAGAACCATTTGCACTTGCTGTGAAATTTTTTTAGATTTTAGATGCCCAAGGGTACCTCGCTTGCAGTTCATGTGAACAACTATACGAAGTTGTTGTCGGACTTGGCGAACGTGGATGAGAAGATCACGGATGAGTACAAGGCTATTATTCTTTTGGGCTCCTTACTGAAGGAGGAGTATGATACATTCGTGCTTACTTTGTTGAACAAAGGATCGTCTATCACATATAGCGAAGTTACTAATGCTCTAACAAACTATGATTTGAGGATGAAGAACAAGGAGACTTCCTGCGCTAGTACTTTAGGAAAGACCTTGTCGATGAGAAGTATAAGCTCATATCCGAGAGGTGGTAATAGGAACAGGTCAAAGTCTAGAGGCCATCACCAGTTAACAAAGAACCAGTGTGCGTTCTGCAAGGAACAGGAACATTGGAAGAGAGACTGCCTGAAGCTTAAGGAGAAGGAGAATAGCAAGAAGAAGTGCCCGAAGGCTAATGAGGTGAATGTTGCGAAAGGCGGTGATTCCAATGATTCGAACTTTTCTCTATTGATTACTCCGGAGGAGAACCATGTGGATGCATCAGATTGGATGCTTGACTCTGGCGCTACTTATCATGTGACCCTAGGCGAGATTGGTTTGCATCATTTGAGAGACTCGATATGGGTGTTGTTGTCATGGGAAATGATCAATCCTGTGGCATTTGTGAGATTGGTACCGTGAGGATTAGGATGCACGATGGAGTAATCTGTGAATTAAAAGAAGTGAGATTTGTTCCTCAGCTAAAGTAGAATTTTATTTTTGTTGGAACATTGGAGGCAAAGGGATTCAAGGTGACCTTTGAGTACACTGTAGCAAAGGTTACTAAGGAATTTTTGGTGGTGATGAAGGAAGTCCGCAGTCGAAACTTGTATTATCTGAAGGGGAGCATCGAGGTTGGCTAGGTAGTTTCAGTTATTTTAGATGCGAACATGAGTAGACTTTGGCACTATAGGTTAGGTCACATAGGAGAAAAGTCACGGCAGGCTTTGTGCAAGCAGGGGCTATTGAAGGGAGCCAAGGGTGGAAAGATTGATTTTTGTGAGCACTGTGTTCTTGACAAAAAGATGAAGGTGAAGTTCGAGACTATCATTCATACGATAAGGGACATCCTGGATTACGTGCATACAGATATTTGGGGTCCTACCAAGATTACATCACTTGGTGGTCGACATTGATTCATCACGTTTGTTGATGACTATTCTAGGTATTATTGGGTGTACACCATGAAGCATAAGAATGAAGTCCTAGAGTTATTTGTGGAGTAAAAGAGAAGATTGAAACTACAGACTGGGAGAAAGATCAAGATGTTACGATCCGACAACGGCGATGAGTACACATCAGACCCCTTTCAGCAGCTATGTCGAGATGAGGGCATTGAGAGACACTTCACAGTTAGTCATACACCACAGCAAAATGGGGTAGCGAAGAGGTTGAATAGGTCTTTACTGGAGAAGGTCTGATGCTTATTATCACAGAGTGATTTGGAGAATATCTTTTGGGCTGATGCACTATCATTTGCGAGCCACCTTATTAATAGACTGCTTTCATCTGTGATTGAGGAGAAGATCCCTATAAAATGTGGTCGGAAGAGCCATCACACGACTATGACCAGCTCAAGGTATTTGGGTACCCTGCATTTTATTATATTAGAACAGATAAATTAGAACCTTGAGCTAGGAAGACTATATTTGTAGGATTCAAGCATGGTGTCAAATGATACAAGCTATGGGATCCAGTTGATAGAAAGATTGTGTTGAATATAGACGTCACGTTCAATGAGGCTTCTATCTTGAAACTTCCCAGCTCTTATCAGGTGGAGAGTGACCTGACAGAGGAGATATCGTAGGTGGTGAAGATTGATGCAGCTCTACATTATACAGATGGTATAGTATTTATTAGAGTGCCGACTGAGGTGATGCCAGACAAGCACGGTGACGACGAGGAGAATACGGGTATAGATGTGCAGGATCAGGGACCGACGACTCAGGTTCAGGATTATATTACAGTTCGGAGATAGAGAAGAGACATACGGATGCCAGTACGGTATACCGATACAGTAGTTGTGTATGCACTTCCGATGAAGAGTATCGATGAGTTAGTGCCTACTACATTCAGAGAGGCCGAGCAGAGTTCGGAGGCTGATTCGTGGCAAGTAGATATTATAGGCTATCTAAAAATTATTACAGATAGTTAATCCCTATCAAACACCGATGAGGGAAGTTATAATCTGACGACATTCATAATAAACAATAAAAACTCTAATTCAACAGTCCTCACAATCAACATCGGGAGTTACAATCTGACGACTCTCATATTTTTAAGGAGTCAAGACGAAGATTATAAAATGATGGTCTTTGCAACGCTCTAGCAAAAGAGATTACAAATTGACAGTCTCTTCAATCCAAGATGCAGAGCTCATCTCTGTACCCCAGAAATACAAACGCAGCTTCAATCTAGCTGCAAATGCAGCCTCAATCTAGCTGTAAACGTAGCCTCAACCCAGCTGCAAACGCAACTTCCAAGTGCTGCCAAGTGCAGCTTCCAAGCTGCCAATGCGGCTTCCTAAGCGTTGCCAAACACAGCTTTCAAGCTACCAATGCAGCTTCCAAATTGCTGCAAACGTAGTTTCCAGGCGCAACAAACGTAGTTTCCAGATGCTGCATCAGAGCTTTCAAACGCCGTGTTCGAGCTTCCAAACACTGCGTTCGAACGTGGAATTCATGTCAGAATACGGATTTTGTGTTTGACTCATTCAAACACGAGCTGAATGGTTTCAAAACTATTTTCCACGATCTGAGGGGATCACAACTCCACTCAAGAGTAATTTAAGAAGCGGTTACATCCCATTAGCCCCACAAAGGAGTGATTTTAGGGGCGGTTACACCCCCTAATAGCCCATAAATAGCTGAAAGATCGGCTTAGTTCGGATCTTTGGATCTTTGAGTATTTTGGAGATCTAGAGATCGGCTCCTTCGAATGATCATCTCGACAGTAGATTCTTGAAGCTTTCATTGTCCTTGGCCTGTCAAACCAATTACGGTTAAGATCAATCAACTCTTTTACAAGAGTTGAAACTCGTTCTGAGTTTTCTAAACTCGTTAAGAGTTAATTTTAAACTTGCCATACAAATTCTCCTCTACGTCAAATCGAGAGGAATCAACCACGTTCCAATGACACGACGTGTTCCGATCGTCAACGGAGAGCAAACTCGACGCTAGCATTCGAGGGAGATACTTCATCGCTACCGTGAAGAACTCAGGATTAAACAAAGGAGAGGATCTCCATTGATCTTCTTCTCTTTTGTAATCAAAAATTCAAATTATAATCGTGATTAAGAGAGTCGCAAACATTCTTTTTCTAAATAGTTAGAGAGAATAAATCAACTTCAATTCTTTTAATTTTCTTATTATAAATTTCAATTTCGTAAATTTTCTAACAAACAGCTATGCATGAGGATATGGAGTCTCCTTATAAGAATGATACATGGGAGCTTGTTGAGCTTTCACAGAGGCAGAAGACAATTGGTTACAAGTGGGTATACATAAAGAAGAAGGGCATTGAAGGCACTCCAGTGAGGTTCAAGGCTAGGTTGGTTGCAAAGGGCTATGCATAGGAGGAAGGTATTGATTAAAATAAGGTTTTATTCTCTGATGATGAAGCACTCTTCGATTCAGATTTTTCTAGCTTTGGTGGCATAGTATGGTTTAGAGTTAGATCAGTTGGATGTGAAGACGTCATTTCTTCATGGCGATCTTTATGAAGAAATATATATGACTCAATCATTAGGAATTTGAGCTGCATGGAAGGATAAGTTAGTTTGTAGGTTGAAAAAATCGCTATACGATTTGAAGCAATCTCCTCAACAGTGATATAGGCGATTTGATAGTTTCATGATTGGTCATTCGTACATTCGGAGCCAGTTTGATCCTTGCATGTATTTTCTTTGAAAGGAGGTGTGTATATTTATTTGTTGCTTTATATTGATGACATGTTGGTTGCTTCTATTTCCAGATCCACCAATGTGAGTTAAAGATTCAGCTTTCAAATGAGTTTTAGATGAAGGCATCTCAACCAGATCCATGTTCACCAAGAGTCAATCCTATCCAATCATAGACAGGGGGTCCTAATTTAAAACTCACGATCAGTGAGTAATTCTTCTCGAGTCTTTGCAATTGATTTGAGAGTGTTCATATCGAGAGAAAGACCAATACAACAAGTCATTTGTTCATTCAAATATGAACGACTGATTCCTACGGTTCTCTCGGGATGTCAATGCTGCTCATATGCGGCCAAACCGTTAGTGTTCGACCAATTAACGAACGTTGCTTTGCCTAACCAACGATGACGTTCATGTAGGAAGAAGACTTCAGAGGATGAATACCTTAGAGTAACTTCCAACATGATCGATAGAGGGAAGTTATCAATCCCTAGTTCTGATGAGTCAGAGACGTGTTGGCCTTCTTGTTTTGATGATGTTTAGCAAACAATTTACATCTAATGTTGTTTGCCTAGTGTTTGTGTTTTCGCATTTATTCTAGGTAAACAACGAGTTGGAGGATGGATGGAATTGCACATTCACGATCATATCCAAAGGAGGTTGGCGATATTTTGGAGTGAAGCAATATACATTCAAGTTAAAGGTACAAGTTCAAGCTTCATCCGCAAAGTGTACCAAGTCAAGCTTATTGAAGATCAAGATCAAGCTTGGGTAATTTAGTTTAGGTTTTATATTATGTGTGTTAGTACCTTAAGCTCAATCATATATACACACACATTTTAGTTTTGGTTTCTATGTATATATATAGTTATATATATATACATACATGATTTTATAGTTTACATGTTTATAAATATGAAATTATATTTTTCATATTTATTACTGTGTTTTGGTTTAGCTATATAGATATGAAACAACAAACAAATTTATTTATATTTTTATTTGTTTCATATTCTATTATGTTTCAGAATATATTGTATAGAATATGTAATTTTTTAAAAATATTATATTCTCAGGTTTTGGACTTAACAATAATCATATACACTTTTATTAAGTCTACAAAATCATTTTGTAATGTTTCAAAACATGGTTAAGCTAAAGTATCAAAACTCATGTGTTTACATTTTAATGTTTTGGACTATTTTGTAATGTAACTTTTATGTTATTGTAGCATGTGTATTATCATGTCTACAATCATTTTCCAAAGTTTTACATTTTTTAAAATTCATTTGATATTTTTAAACAGGGTTTTAAAATTAGAAAACTATTTATAAACCTGGAATTTCATATGTCAGTTTGCGGTCGAGTGCCACGGTTGATCGCCCCTGAGTCCAGAGACTCAGGAAGTTTTTCAGAGGCTCACGATCGACCGTGACGGTCGACCGGATGCTCTCACGGTAGACTATGGCGGTCGACCGGATGTTTTTCTATAGCCAAACTCTGACCTTTTTGCTGCTCGCGGTCGACCGCGAGTTTTCCACAGTCAACCGCCGATCGCCCAACGGCTATTTTTGGTACAAAATCAAATTTCTAATTCTTAGGTTTTTTGGTCTTTTCCTTTGGGGTTTTTAGCTGAGATTTTGAGAGGCTATATATACCCCCTTGCTCTCATCTCTCAAACCAACCAAGAAGTTTTTAAAACAAAATTTTAATAAGGGTTTAAGCTTGGTTAGTTTGTTTTAAGTTTGGGGTTTTACAAAGAGGAGCTTACATCAGTTGTTGAAGAGTTCATCTTCAATATTTCATCATCCTCTCTTTGTATTTATAGAGAAGTTTCCTTAACTCTATTTCCTAGCATTTTTACTATTGTATTTCATATCAATTTTATTGCTAGTTCTTCTTGAGTTAAGTCTTATTTATTCTCATTATTACACACACCCACATTGAGCTTATTGTATTTACATTCATAGTATAATTTGGGTTGAAGATTGTATCATTGAGAGTGAGCTTACATTGTGTTCTCATCCATATTAGAGAACAAATTATTTGTTGTTATTTGAGAGTGTAGGCTGTCTAAAAATCACAATAGATAGCTAATCCCTATGAGATTACAAGGCAATGGTTCCTTCAAATCAAGAAGCAAAATTCATCCTTACGATCAAAGCAGAAGAAATTTCTAAATCATTACATCCGCAGCATTATAATCGCTACAAACAAGACCTCATGTTTGAGATGATTGATCTTGATGGTTGCGACAACAACATGACCAATATTATATTAGCAACTATTAGAGATACTGATGAGCAGTGGAATGATTTCAGAAATAAAAGGTTGGACTTAGTTGGTGAGTTGCTTGGTAGAGAGCTGTGGGCAAATATTTGTCCAGAAGACACTATGGATGTTGATTCCCGTCAAGTTCCAACAACGAAAGCTACAATCAAATAGTTTTCACGCCAACAATTGAAAGCTGCAAGTGGATGACTTTTCACATAGATCGAGAAGAGTTACAATTCAACGACGCTTCCGACAGCTGATGAAAACTCTATTCAGCAGCCTTCACAATCAACAGTGAGAGTTACAATTTGACGACTTTCACACTCCATAACAACCAAAGCGAGGATTACTAAACGACGGTCCTTGCAACACCTTACAGAAGAAGTTACAAGTCAACTAGCTCCTTCTAAAACGTGAAAGTCATCCCCGCGTTACAATTCTGGAAGTGCAGGCGACCCCCGCGTTTCCAAGTCACAAATCAAACGTGAGCGACCCTCGCGTTCGTAAGGGTTCAACCCACACCGACCCCCGTGTTTCCAAGCAAGCAACAAGCCAAAACGCGAGCGACCCTCGCGTTCAAGGATGTTCAGCCAACACCCAACCTCGCGTCTCAATTCTAAGACACGAAGTTAGGTTCTGAACGCCAGATTGGGCGTTTGACTTGTTCAAACACGAGTCGAACGGTTTCAGAACTGTTTTCCCACGATCTGAAGAAATCACGCCCACGTAGGAGCGGATTTAGAGGGCAATTCCAACCTCTTATCCTCCTATAAAAACTCAACGAACCCAACGAAGCAAGGGTTGGATTTTTGGAGATTGGTTTTTCCAGAATCTAAACAGAAGAACAGCAAGGGCGAATCCTGGAGGATCTCAACCACTCGGGTTTGGTGATTCAACAGCAGTAACAGCAAAATCCTTGGAGATAGGATTTTTAAATCAAAGCTCAGAAGATCAAATCTGAGAGGATTCTTCAACAACAGAAGATTTGCTTGGTCATTAACCGAATTTTCGGTTCTAACAACTCTATCTACAGAGTTTTAACTCGTTTAGAGTTCTTAAACTCGTTAAAGAGTTACATATAAAACTTCCCACAGAAGTTCATCGTTCCCACGAGATAAGAGACGGTCAGATCGTCAACGGAGAGCAAATTCGACGCGAACAATCGAAGGAGGCACTCCATCGCTACCTTGAAGAACCCAGTTTTAAACAAAGGAGAAAACCAAATTCGTTTTCTTCTCTTTTGTAATCAAGTTGTAATCGGAATTAAAGGAATTCAATTCAATTTTCTTTTCTTCTTTTCGTTGCAATTTTCCCACATATAAAAGATGGCGACTCCGCTGGGGACAAGCTTTTCCGATGAAGAAGTGGTGGCGCAATCAGACGTCCACCTCATGAGAACGACTGTAGAAACTCTCGTCGTAGAGTTTGATCAAGCAAAGTATGAGGAAGCCCTATCCTCTGGATCGCTGAGCCCCAAGGCTAAGCGTGATGTCCGCAAGATCTTCAAGGAGATCGACTCTATTGTGGAAGCTCCGAAGAAAGCCCTCTCCTTCGGCCAAGAACTCAAACTGGCTATGCTGGTTGAAGATCCCACATCCGCGTCAGCACGACATGCCTCAGGCCATAAACGGCCCATAGAGGAGATGAACTCCATAAACGTCAACTGCTGCTAAGGCTTTGAAACAAGCCAAGAAAAACGCCGCTCGCCGACGGAGAAGATCCATACGACGAGCACACTTACGTGAAAGCCGAATGTTAGCTCAACGCGAAGGTCACGTTTCTGAAATTTTACCCAAGCCTAGCGTTCCTAAGGCAGAACGTTCGCTTCGTGGTAATGAGCACAACTACAAGCCTCGGCTGATATAGCTGAAACGCGACCCTGAATGGCGCGTTGTTTCTTCAAAACGCAGCCCTCAGAAGGAAGCTGCCAAAGACAAGCGCGGCCCTCAGGGGTGCGCTCAACCAAAACATGGCCCTCGCGGGTCTGTTTCACCAAATAAACGCGACCCTCAGGGGCGCGTTCAAACAAAACATGACCCTCGCGGGTCTGTTTCATCATTTAAACGTAGGCCTCGGCCTAACGTTCATAAATCCAAACGTGACCCTCGCGTTACCCTTCAGGAACGCGACCCTCGCGTTGCTCTTCAAGAACGCGATCATCAAGAGGTCCGCCAAGTTCAGAAAAACCAGCGTGGTTTCAAAATCCACGTTCGGCAAGAACCAATTTCATCCACCCAAGGGCAGGGGGTTCCATCTCCACCTCCACACCCGGGGAAAGTTTCCTCCCAAGTTCCTAATCTGCGGGAATTGTTGTCAAGAGGAAAACCAACAGTATAAGCAGCTCACTCATGCTAATGTGAGAGGCTTATCTCGGCGGTCCTTTCGGAGTGCCATTGCTGCACATCTGCACCTCGGCAGTCTGTATTCGACAGGTTGACGAACGTTGTCAGGCCTGCCAAAAGACAACGCTGATACAGAAAGAAGACGACCGAGACTGAATACCCCGAAGTCACTATAAATGTGATAGGTAGAGGGAAGGCTCTTGATCCCAGTTCTGAAGAATCACAAAGGAGTCATTCCCCGACTGTTCGGGAAAGGTGCGAAGAGTTTGAAGGGGTGTACCAACACACCCGAACTTGTACAGGAGCTATTCGTGCGGTTAACTACCAGAGGTTAGCCAAGGGGATCGCTTCTAACAAGGAACATTCGGCAATAGCCGAATCCCAATCTTCCAGCTCTGTTGTAGCTCGTGAAGTCTCTGTTTACACAACAGGGAATCATGAAGACTTAGCTAAGAGAGTTGACGAACACCACGTCATGCTCCAAGCGCAACAGGAGACACTTCTCTAAGTAAAGGATATGTTGGCCCAGCTCCTGGCTGAAAAAGGTCAAAGACCTGAATCTTCCTGAAGAACCACATCGAAGGAAAAACAAAAAGCGACTGAACATTCAGATCGCGAAACTCACAACCTGGAAACCTCCTCTGAAAACGAGAAGGAGACAGAAAGAGAATTACACCCTCAGTCCACCAAAGTGGATGAGCTAGAAGCCTGCCTCAACGCAATGGCCAACAGAAGCGAGCTTTACGAAGAAGGGGTGATACGGCCTTACCCTGCGGAATGGGATACAGCTCCTTACCTACCAAAGTTTAAGGCCCCTACCTTGAAACCGTTTGATGGCACAGGATCGCCGAATCAACACATTTACTACTTCAAATCCCAGACTGGAGATGTGGTAGCAAATGACGCTATTTTAACTCGCTTGTTCATCGGCACTCTTAATGGAGTTGCCTTTGAATGGTTCATGAAATTGCCTGTTGGGTCTATCCAGAAATGGATAGACTTAGAAAGGCTATTCCTGGCCAGGTTCTTCGAAGATGATACAGAAGTCTTGGTCCCGACTCTTCTCGCCACCAAACAGAAGAAGGGAGAGTCTATTATGGCTTACGTGGAGAGATTTCGCAGCATGGCATTGCGATGCCCCTCAGGTATGACCCAATCAACCCTAGTTAAAACTTGTAGGCATAATCTGCAGACTCAGGTCCTTGCCCAGATGGGAGTAGCGGAGTGTCGCTCCTGGAGACAGTTAGTGTCGCAAGGAGAACAAGCTGAAGAGATAGTGGCGTGAGTTAAAGCTGAAGAGGAGCCACAACCCAAGCCGCAGCAACAACGCAATCAACACAACGTCCAGCGGTCTAAGGGAAAGGAAACTCTAGCAGCTGATTACATGCGAGTGCTACCACCTACTAAGCAAGGCAAGGCGCCAAATCAACAGAGAGCGCCAAAGCAGTATTTGTTCAAAGAAGAGCATGTGGACACCTTGTTCCAACTACTTCGGAAGAATAACAAACTGCAGCTTTCCGAAATCAGGAAACCGGATGAGGCAGGAAAAGTTGATGATCCTAACTATTGCCGATATCACAGGTTCCTGGGTCACCCTACCAGAAAATGTTACGTCTTCAAAGACATTCTACAAAACCTGGTAAATGCAAACGTGCTCACTCTGAAGCCCGAGCAGAAGACCGTGTCTACCAACTTGATAGCGGTCCAATTCGGTGACTTCCCACCGGTGACCACTGCAAATGGCATCATTCCCATTCATAAGGGAGAGATGCATTTGAAGAATGCTGACTTACATAGTCAGAAAGACAAGGGATTGATACCCCTCACCACTCCAAAAGGAGAGATCATGTGGGTTCATCCTGATCTGCTGGAAGACCAACAGTGGACGAGCACCTCTTCCAAGAAGAAAGGAGGCAAGGCTAAGTCTTCCAACATGATTAGCCCCTCCGTTACTAAAAATGATGATCACCTCAAACCTCTCACTGATTCAGAAGAAGAGAGGATTGCCCTGGCAGCATATCCAGGAGATAACCCTGGTACTCGGTCGGAAAAAGCTTACTTGAGAGATTATGGCCAGAATCCTCAAGAAGCTGAAGAACAGCCCCAAGACGCTGGGGGTTCTGTACCAAAAAAGCCGGCTAATAAGGGAAAGCAAAAAGAGGTCCGGTTCAACAAAAATCTTCATCAGAAACTTGGAGAGTCAAGTGCTCGCTTCCAGTTCAATGTCATGGCACAACTGGCCAACATACCGGCCAGAATTACACTATATGAGCTCCTGAGACTATCCAAGACTACTAAGGAAGCTCTAATTGAAGCCTTAAAGAACACGGAGAGCTTCATTACGCAAGTCGCTCCAATTCCCGAAGCTTCTGAAGAACAAACTTGTCGACAATGTCTGCAAGCTGCAAGAAGCTTACCTTGCATATCTTTTACTCAAGAAGATATGCAGGTTAAATACAAACACGACAGGCCTCTGTACTACACAGGATACATTGGGTCGTTGGAAATTAGCCGTGTTCAGGTTGACCCGGGCTCAGCGCTCAGCATCATGCCTTACAGGGTCATGCAGGTCTTAGAAATCCCTATACATCGGCTGAACACTACCCAGACAACCATCTTCGGGTTCAACGCAAACAGCACTCGGCCCCTGGGAAAGATCAAGCTTAGATGTCAGATTGGAGACCTTAAGTCCGAAGTGACCTGTTACATAATAGATGCGGACACGTCCTACAATCTCTTGTTAGGACGACCATGGATACATGCAAATCGCATTGTCCCATCCACTCTACATCAGGTCATGAAGTATGCAAACGATGAAGGGGAGGTTCGAACCCTAATCGCGAAGAAATACCCCTTCAGAGGGGTGAAAAACTTCCACACTGATTCCGTCTTCTATCAGGAGTCCCAAGAGAAAGAAGATATGGACAGTGGCAACTAAGCTGACATCGAACCAGATCTTGAAGAAGATTGTCCATGGGAGTTAAACTTTGATGTAATGGGTCCAAATGAGAGTGATAATAATGTACCGAGTGAGGGTGAATGGTGCATTAATGAAGATTTTATTTTAGCGTACTTGTCTGATGTGTCCTCTAAAATGAACAAATAGAGAATGATTCTAATGCAGGTACCAACCCATGGCACGTACTGTGCGTAGAGGCATCACTCACGTTACCAATCGAGTCATCCTTCGTTTCAGATGAAGAAATAGAAGATGCACAGAAGGCTTTCTTCAAAGTCCCATCCAAAAGGAAAGGGCAGAAGCCGATCTGTTTTGGTAAAGTCAAACCTGAACAGCTCAGACGAGGAAGTTCGGAGGAAGATGATAGAGTTCCTCAATTCCATTATCACGAACCCAACTCCCTCCGGCTAATGAAACAACCGGGGTATGACTTTGACGAAAAACAGGGTCTAAACTTCGGGAAGGGAAGGCGAACACCAATTCGAATGTCCCTAACCCCTGAAGGGAAACCCCCAGATTAATATCAAAAAACCAGGAGAGGCTTAGGATTTGTCACACCTCCCGCTGTCTCAGAGAATGAAATAAGTAACTATCTGCGACAGAACCACTCATCCGGAACATCTTCATACGAGTCCGACGTCAGTGACGGACCTTTCTTTAAAAATCTGACTGTGAATATGGTTTTGACCAGCAGTCCAGATGAAGATGCAGGGGGTGATGAAGAGTTGATTGAATCAACCAATGACCCATGGATCAAACGTCTTAACATCTTATGGGATATGCGTTTCGAACAATGCGAACCACCCACTGAAGATAACGTAATCCAGGTCAACATGGGGGATGAACATGACCCTAAACCAATTTTCATAAGCGAAAGTCTATCATCATCCGAGAAAGAAGACCTCATATCTCTTGTCCGAGAATATATAGATGTCTTTGCTTGGAATTACGAAGACATGCCTGGTCTTGACCCAAAAGTAGCCATGCATCGTCTCAACATCGATCCGGATGCCAAACCCGTTAAGCAACAACAACGCCGGTTTTGTCCAGAGATCATGGAAGCAATTGAGTCCGAAGTGAAAAATCTTATAGACTCAGGCTTTATCAGAGAGGAACAACACCCGGACTGGGTAGCCAACATTGTTCCAGTGCCCAAGAAAAACGGTAAGGTTCGTATATGCATCGACTTTCGTGACCTTAACGCAGCTTGTCCAAAAGACGAGTTTCCACTTCCCATCACCGATGTCATGATTGATAACACCTGCGGATATGAAAGGATGTCTTTCATGGATGGGTTCTCCCGATACAATCAAATAAAGATGTATCCCGAAGATGAAAAGCACACTGCATTCAGAACACCACTGGGGGTGTATTGCTACACAGTGATGCCCTTCGGCCTGAAGAATGCAGGTGCAATGTATCAACGAGCAATGAATGCCATCTTCCACGAACATCTGCGTAAGAAGATAGAGTGCTACGTTGATGACATAGCAATGAAAAGTCAATGTAAAGATGATCATCTTGCAGACTTAAAGACTATGTTCGAAATCATGCGAACACATCAGCTGAAGATGAACCCGACAAAATCATTTCTCGGAGTATCAAGTGGAAAATTCCTAGGATTTATTGTCACGTCCAAGGGAATTTCTCTGGATCCAGAGAAGGTACGCGCCATCCAAGACATGTCGCCGCCGAAGAATCTCAAAGAGTTCAGAGGTCTGCAAGGCAGATTGGCATACATCCGAAGATTCATATCTAATCTCTCGGGGCACTGCCAACCTTTCTCAAAGCTTATGAAGAAAGGCCTATCCTTCGTCTAGGATGAAGAATGTCAGAGAGCATTTAAGGAGATCAAAAGATACCTCACTCAACCACCCGTTCTCGTGGCCCCAATATCGGGAAAACCGCTCCTATTATATGTGAGGGCCATGGATCATTCTCTAGGGGCTTTGTTGGCCCAGAACAATGATCAGGGTCAAGAGCAAGCCATCTATTACTTAAGCAGAACGATGATGGGAGCCGAACACCGGTATAACCCGGTCGAAAAAGAATGTCTTGTTTTGGTATTCGCAGTTCAAAAGATGCGACATTACCTAGTTGGACAAACAATTCATGTCATCTCTAAGGTGAATCCCTTGAGAGTCCTGATGACGAAACCGTCGTCTCTGAACTGTCGGCTTGCAAAATGGTCCATTCTCTTGTCGCAATACGATATGCAATTCATACCCCAAAAAGCAGTAAAGGGTCAAGCATTTGCAGATTTTTTAGCCGATCATCCGGTGCCAGGGACATCTAAATTGTATGAGGAATTGCCCGATGAAGTCGCTGAAGCTTGTGTTGCTCAAGAATCTACACAAGTGTGGAAATTATTCTTCGACGGTGCATCTAGAGCAAACCCTCACGGAGCGATTACTGCAGGAGTAGGAGTGGTGTTCGTCTCTCCTAACGATCACGTAATCCCAAGAGGATTTTCCCTAATCGAACCTTGCACCAACAATGTAGCTGAGTATAATGCTCTGCTACTAGGGATGCAACTTGCTGAAGAACTTAATATTCAGCATCTTGAGGCTTATGGTGATTCTCAGCTCATTGTAAACCAAGTCCGTGGGGGATATGAAGTACGTCATGAGGACCTAATCCCGTACTACTTCGCAATGCTGAAGCAAGCTAAGAAGTTCGAGGGATTCTTTATTGAATACATCCCACGAGCCCAGAACGCTTACGCTGATGCTTTGGCTTCATTGGCAACTTCGCTGGCATTACCGCCAGGTATCGAAACGACGATCCCCGTCACAGGACGTGGATTATACTGCTCTAAGATTCCTACAGAAGGAAATTCCGACAAGACAATGACGGAAGAAGTCTGTACAACCTCTATAGAATTCGAGTCTAGAGATTGGCGATTTCCATATATTGACTATGTCCTATACGGAATTTTGCCCGATGATCCTAAGGAAGTGGCCGCCATCAAACGAAAGGTCCTCCGATTCTATTACGATACAGTCTCTCAGACTCTATATCGTAAATCCCATGACGGCATTTTGCTTCGATGCCTCTCTCGGAAGGAAGCAAAAGAGGTCCTTAAAGAAGCTCATGATGGAATGTGTGGGGCTCACCAACCCGGAGCTAAATTAGGAGATCGCCTTCGTCGAATTGGCTATTATTGGCCAAAAATGTTCTCAGACGCGGTCGACTATGCTAAACGTTGTCACGCGTGTCAAATTCATGGGGATTTCATCCACCAAGCACCTGGAAACTTACATCCCACATCTGCATCCTGGCCATTCGAAGAGTGGGGCATGGATATCGTGGGACCAATTTCTCCTCCGACCTCCAAAGGGCACCGGTTCATTCTGGCCGTGACCGATTATTTCTCCAAGTGGGCGGAGGCAATCCCGTTAAAAGAAGTCAAGACTTCAAACGTAATCAAGTTCATTAAACATCATGTCATCTACCGCTTTGGAGTCCCAAGGCGAATAGTTCACGACAACGGAACACAATTCGTCAGTTTTGGGTTCCAGAGGTTTTGCGATAAATTCAGAATCTAGAGTGTCGCATCTACGGCATATTATCCACCGGCAGATGGTCTTGCAGAAGCCTTCAACAAAACCATAGTGAAACTTCTCAAGAAATTTGTTTCCAAGAGCCGACGTGATTGGGATGAAAGGCTCGGTGAATGTCTATGGGCTTACCGCACAACGGTGAGAACCTCTACGAGAGCTACACCATTCTCTCTAGTATACGGCTGTGAAGCTGTATTGCCGTTAGAGATTCAAATCCCTTCCTTGAGAGTCGTGATCACGATGGGACTAACAGAGGAAGAAAAACATCAACGGCATCTGCAAGAACTTGAAGCCCTAGATGACAAACGACTTCAAGCCTAGCAGCAGATCGAATTATATCAAGCCCGTATTTCTAAAGCCTACAACAAAAAGGTTAGAGAACGGATTTTCAAGAAGGGCGATTTAGTCTTGGCCAACAGACGATCCATGGTGATGACACACAAAACCAAAGGGAAGTTCAATCCTAAATGGGAGGGGCCCTTCGTAATAGAATCAGTTTACTCAAATGGAGCATATCGCCTCATCAATCAAAAAGGAGACAGGCTCATGATGCCAATCAATGGGAAATTCCTAAAGAGATATTTCCCGTGAATCATATAGCCCCCTAAACCCCAGCTAAATCAGGCTGGGGGTTGCCAATTTATAGTGTAATTCTATTTATATTTCGTCATGTTAACACTACACCTCTGACGATTGAAATGTTCTAGAATTATTCCAAGTAATAATAAAGAGAATTTCGTTTTCATATTGAGTTAACACTATATTTACAGCAGTTGCATTACTTTTCATTGTCTTGAATCATATTTCAACAAAAGAGATGATGAAAACCAAAATGATATCATTTCCATTCAAAATTATTAATTTGAATACAAAGGTGAAGACAATCGAAAGGAAGATGATACAAATTTATTCCTCCACCAAAAGTAGAGCAAATCCTAAGCATCGGGACTCATCAGTCTAAAAGACTTGAGTTTAGATTTCAGCGCTGATATATTCTCCTCGCGAGCCTTTCTGATTTGTTCAGTTATCTTGCTCTTGAGCTCCTCTTCATTAGGTGTTGCTTCTGCAAGCTCTCGCCGAAGCTTGTCGGCAGCAACAATTTCATCACAATAGCATTTGAAGAGTCCATCGCAGTAACCAGCTAACCCTTTTAAAATTTCCATACCATCAGCTAGCTGAGCATTTATCTGAGGTACTTCAACACCAGCACGAGCAAGTTCTGCTGCAGTATCCCGGAGACCCACAGCGAGATTGCCCATGTCTTCCTGTACCTGGATATGTTCCCCACGCAGGTGGGCAAGACGAGGTTCCGTTTCGGATAAACTCTTCTGAAGAGCCTCTTGCTGTTGTGCCTTCGAAGCCTTGGCCTCAGAAAGAGCCCGATCCACTTCTGGTCCTATGTCGTCGCGTTGCAGTATGGAAAGAAACTCCAGCTCATACTCCAAGATAATGATGCTCTCGCGACAGTTCTCGGTCCATATTTTATCGCCCTGATGCTTGATCTT
Source organism: Asparagus kiusianus (assembly GCA_022839385.1). Classification (NCBI taxonomy): domain Eukaryota; kingdom Viridiplantae; phylum Streptophyta; class Magnoliopsida; order Asparagales; family Asparagaceae; genus Asparagus; species Asparagus kiusianus. Next base: position 708,320 of record BQKN01000102.1, on the reverse strand, counting down.
AGTCAGGCATTCCAGCAGATGGGGTTCAAAAACCTTGTAGCTCACATCTCCGAGACTAACGACGTCGATAGTCATTTGCATCCAACGCTCCAATTGTTCGATAAGTTCCCTCAAAGTTTTTGAGCTTGGAGGTGGAGCAGTTGGATAAACAAAACAATTTGCATAATCGGTGCGAGTAGGGTTGTGCGTGGCTTCAGATAATAATTTTTTGACCATATCTGATGCTGAGCCTGAGAAAGTCGATTCCTACCCACCGCTTGTCGTCCCTAGACTAGGAGGAGAGGCTGGAAGTGTCATGTCCTCTCTGCTCTCAGGGGATGCCGCACGCGCCGATTTTATCGCATCACCCATCAACTTAGCCTTTTTTGAAGTTTTGGCTACGCTGGGCAATCGCTTACGAACCCTCCTGTCATACTCGGCCTGCTCAGCAATAGATAGAGCCTTCTTACCCGATCTTAAAGAGCGAGGTTCAGGGACAGGCGCTTCTACAGGAATCTCTTCAGTAGTCCGTTCTCCGGGAGAATCAGCAATCAGTTTTCCCCCCCTCAATCCCCGTCGGAACCTCCTCTTCAGAAGCTTCTACCGGGGACAGCTCTTTGGGAACTTCAACAGCTCCGGATGCTTCCTGTTCACAGGATAGGTACTCTTCTATCCCCGGCAAACGGGTACTCGAAGATCTGCTCCTCAAGGAATACAACTCCTGAATCTCACTTATGTAGGAGGTATGGATATCATAGTCAGGGATTTGGGAGACTTCTTCAAACCAGTTGTGAAAATCTGCAACGGTAGAACAACCGGGCGGCAAGTGAGGTAAAGTGAAGTACGCGTGAGTTCCTCCCGCTGAGAAGAAATACCATGCGCGAGCTCCTTCATACAAATTCCCAATTTAAGCCAATGCCGGGTTGGGATTGCCAACGTAAAGCTGGTCATATCCGAATTGCCTAGCACATCGAGAAGGCATGTAGGGCTCGATGATGCACTTCTCCCGCAAACGAAAGACCAGGTAGCCCAACCTGATCATAAGGAGCCAGCTAAAAGTGCCCTCTTCCAAAGAAGGCGAACCCTCAAAAAGCAAGTCTATGAAGAGAGCATTTGCTACATCAGCTCCGTCAAAGTCAGGAGCGCAATAGAAAATCCGATAATTATCTTCCCGAGATAGGAGTTGTCGAGCCCTGACTATGTAAGAATAAATCCATGTGGCCGACTCCAATCTCTGTACAAAGGGAATATAAGCATCATCGCCCTCGTATACTCCTATCATCAGTGAGGGGCAGTGCAGCACGAACCAGGCCACCAAGTATGTATACGGCATTGGTACACGTGGTGGAGGAGCTCTCCCGGCTTTCTTCTTGGTAGCTGTAATTTCTGAAGCACTGAGAAGTTCTGAGGTCAACATTATCAGGCTATTTTGCATACAGCCAACCATAGCGGTGAGGAGACTCACAGGTCTTCCATGCGCTAATAAGGTAGCTGGGTACACAACCTCAGCTAATATAGCCTCAGTTGGTTTTGACGGTACCACGCATCACTTCAACCAAATCATGAAGAAACCCGCAAGAAGAGCCGTGTTAGAAATAGGGACTGTGGCTTGGTAGTGGAAACTTTCAAACACAACACCAGCCTTGAAATCATCTTCTGCATGCTCTGTTTTGTAAGTGGCACTAGAAGCCTTAATCCGAGCTTTGGCTTCCTTGGGAGAGATGGCTGCAACGCGAGATACGACTGCATCTTTCCGGTTCAAGTTTTGAAAAAGGTATTCCGCCCATGTGGTATGCATAACGCCCCCTCCACGCATCCCAAAGACTTGGGCACATATGTGGAAGTGGCACATCAACTCCTAAAAAGTAGCATAAATTTCCGGGTGAGCTACTTTCAGTAGGGAAAGCTCCCTGGTGGTGGGGATGAACTCCTTGTAAGGCGTTTTTCCAAGTGGTAACCCTGACACTGCTTTCATCTCGTGAAGAGCAAAACCCAACTCTCCTATGGGTGTGAAGAACGTGCAGATGTCAGGGTTATATTTCTCTAACATAGCGAAGAAATTGTGGTAACTCTGCACAACACCCTGTCGAGTAGCCAACACGGGAACCATGAGACCCGATCGAGCGAGTGACCCCTTAAGTTCCTCAAGAACGAAGTCAATCATGCGGGTCCACCAACCTCCTTCCCCAGAACAAACCCATCCAGGGGATCTGAACATCTGGGTTGAGAATTCACCTCAAGCTGCAATAAATTGACGAATGAAAATATTCGCTGGACGTGGCGTTTCCGGAACCTGGTCCTTCTTCTCAAATAAACCGGGTCTTAACCCCTTGAGTTGTCCCCCGATTTGTGTGCGAGCCCGCCGACCAGATCCAAACGACACATTTTCCTTCTCTTTGACTATGTCGAAAGTCTGACCTCGACGACGACTTGCATTCAAAAAGTAAGAGAGTGGGTACATCCTCTTCATGTTTGGAAGGAAGAAGTAGCGATTATCAACTTTCCGCAACAACTTCGAATCTTCTGCATGTATGAGGTGATCGTCGATGGATATTCGATCTCCGAATATGAACACTGGTTTGGGAAATTGAGCATGACCAGCAAGGGTCTCCATGTCTAAGTCAGTGATCAAAATTCTAAGAGTAGAACATCAGGGAGATCTAATCATGTCCGTTCTCTCCGAGTCAGCGAAAGTACAAAGCGGAATTACGTTTTGAAGACTGAAAATTTCATTCGCATCAGGTCCGCCAATATACCCAAAATGATGCTCTTGCAAAAGCGGCACGTTTGGAAGAAGCACTGTACAATCAAAAGCAGAAGTTAGTAGCTGAAAACAAGTTACTAACATAAACACAGAATCGTAGATCTCGAAATGAGAAATTCAAGTTTCATGTCAAGGAATTTTCAGACGCGGAGATCGAGCCCCGCGTCAAAAACCCAAAACGCGAGGGTCGAACCTCGTGTTGGAAAATTTGAACGCGAGGGTCAAGACCCACATGGAGTCCCAACTCCGCGTTCTCATTAACAAGAACGAGTCATCTTCCTCGTTATCAAGAACCCATCTAGGGTTTTCAGAGAACTTGCTAAGCAAGTTATTCCAGTCAACACTCACCACGACAGTGAGGCCCCTACGACGGCGGTGGCGACGACAATGTTCCTGCACGAACAAGAACACCGCCGACGTCCTCAGCCGACGGCGTTTCGGAAGTCGATCCGACGACTTTCTTGGAGCTCGAGCCTACTCTCCGTGGAGACATCAACACAGTTGATCGGAAGAAATGTTTCTGGACGAAGAAGACGGAGTTCATCGGAGATCTCGCTGAAGTCAAACGAGAATTCTCGTTCTTGGAAATAGCCAAAAATTTGAGAGTCAAGTGACTCTTGACGTGACCACTCAGGTCTATTTATAATAACCGTCAAACTATTGAGATGGCACGGGATTCTAGGAAAGAATCCCAACCATTTTCAAAACACGAAGCTCACTGCTGCGTTCAAACTCCAAAGGGCAAGGCCCAGGCCCGTGTCACTAAGACCTGAACCTCGCGTTCTAAACCCCAAACGCGAAGGTCATCTTAGCGTTACCATTCTTCTAATTCTTCAAAGGCATGGGTCCCCCTTAACAGAGTGTTAATCAAAACCTCTGTATCCCTTTAGCAGATTCAAAATTTTCATTGGGTTAATATTTTATCCCAAACTATCATCATCACCACGGAGTTTGAGTTTAGCTGGCACAAAATTCTAGTGTAGCTATAACCCCTCTGTCAGAATCCGCTTATCAATTCTCGTTAATAGAACGATAAGTCTCCAAAATCACTCAGATAATTGTAAATTTATTAGCTCTCTCCAACGGAGCAATAAATAACCAGTTTATCAACCCCTTTCGGTGGGGTAATAAAATTTCCCAAAATCTTGTTCAAATCACAAGTGGCATAATTCATCGCTCTAATGACAAAAATTCTTAGTGACCTTCCCCAGCAAGACACAAAAGGATTTTATCCCCACAGAAGTCACGTTAAAATTACACCTCTGACGAAAACCAACTTATCGACTCTCTCCAACAGAGCGATAAGTCCTCAAAATTCCTCCGATCGCAATCTCTCCACGTCACGTTAAAATTACACCTCTGACGAAAACCAACTTATCGACTCTCTCCAACAGAGCGATAAGTCCTCAAAATTGCTCCGATCGCAATATCTCCACGTCACGTTAAAATTACACCTCTGACGAAAACCAACTTATCGACTCTCTCTCCAATAGAGCGATGAGTCCTCAAAATTGCTCCGATCACAATCTCTCCATGTCACGTTAAAATTACACCTCTGACGAAAACCAACTTATCGACCCTCTACAACAGAGCGATAAGTCCTCAAAATTGCTCCGATCACAATCTCTCCACGCTAAGTTAAAATTACACCTCTGGCACTCATAGATTTCTTTCAGTGTTTAAAGCTAAAATGACACAGGAAGAATTCTACTCTTCAGCTCTGTTCCGGGAAAATGATTCAATGTTTATCCCTAAAATTTTCTAGAGTTATCTTAAATGATAATAAAGGAAACTTTTTAACTCCGGGCTATCCCGAAAATTTACGCTAAGTTGTGAATACACCTCGGGCATTTCTCGTGATTTGTTATTTAAAATCAAAACATGACAAATGCAAGAAACAATGAGGGATCAATATCACTTTTTATTCAAGAGTCAGAAGAAAGTGATACAAAACAAATTTGTTCTTGTCAGAAGAACATTACAAAAACCAAGTTCACTCACGCATCAAATCAAAAGATATGAGTTGAGTCTTGAGTTTAGCTAATTCTTCCTCGTGTTTGGCCCGCACCATAGCTTCCGCCTTAGCCCGGAGTTCATCCGCACTTGGTATGATAATGGCTGCCACTTCATTCCTGGCCTGCTCCAGGGCTTGAGCCTGTGTGTGATATTCCAAAGTACCACTTGCATTCTGGGTACTAAGGATGTCGACAATACCCTCTTCGCGGGAGAGTTCAGCCTTCAATCGTAGGACTTCGGCTTCAGCTTCAACTAGTCTGTTCCAAAGCGAATTCATAGAAACTGTTGAGCATTCTAACTCTTCTCGCTTCTGAATGTTACGCTCACGAAGCTCCGCGATTTGACGCTCCTTCTCAGGTAAGTCCTGTTCTATCGCTTCTCGGCGAGCCACTTCGGCGGCCTGAAGACCAGCAAGAGTGGACATGATCTGCGGCTGAAGCTCTTTGCGGCCCAATGTTTCGAAACGCTGTAATTGCTCTTCAAAACGAAGAATAATTTTTGAACAGTGCTCGAACCACTGAGTGTTGCCCACACTCCTAACTCCGTTCAGGCCTGCTTCTAGAAGAGGTCGAAAGGAATTTAAAGTTCCCCGGCCATTCACCATGTATTCAACCACCGTCTTCGCGAGGCTATTTAGATACACCAGAGAAATCTGAAGAAATTTAGGTGCATCAGCAAGACTTGAAACCACAGCTGAAGACGCCCCTCTAGCCATTGAACTTAGTGCAGGAGACCCGGGCGCCGAAGCTGCAGAAGCAGTAGAAACATTCAAGTGTGATGGGCTTGAAGTCAAAGCCATCATCTCCCTTGCTTAGGACGTGCTTGGCCGTGCCTCTGTTAGAGTAAGAGAGATCTTCAACAAGGTGGTAGGCGAAGTGGCTGTAGTAGATGGAGCAGGTAGAGGCTGCTCTTGCGCGGGAGCCGACACCTGCATGACCGGCTGTTCCAGAGGAGAAGTCGCAGCAGTAGATTCAGGCAACGCCACAGGTGAAACAGTCGCCGTAGGGGAGCCGGATAAATGTTGCTCTTGTGGAGGAGCCGACACTTGCGCAGGTTCTTGCTCTAAAGGAGCAGCTGAAGTAGTCCCGGGAGTAGGTGAACCTGCACGAAAAAACGGTCGGAACGCGAAAAAAGCGTGTGGACTAAGTCGAAACAAACTAAGCTTACCGGTGAGATAAAAAGGAGTATAACTAGATGCTTTATCAGATGGAGCCTTGGGAGCATCGTCAAAAATGGTTATGTCATCCATAGAATTACGCTCCTCATCTTCCACATCATCACCTGGCAAGTTGCCGACTTCAGCATCCTCATCATCTCTATCTTCGCCAGCTTCATCGCCAACCGAGGAGCCTCCATAATCAACTTGCTCCTCATCATCCCGGGTAGCTGAAGGTTCAGGAAGATTGGTGTCAGCAGCTGGTTTGGTCATAAGTCCCGTTGTAGGAACCAAATCACCAGCTTGTGACATTAGTAATGAAGGAGAAGGGGATGGATTCTCTTCGATATCCCTCTGCTCCGATACCGGAGACTTAGGAAGGTCCATCACTGGTGCAGACTCTGCATCTGTGGCTATTAACTCATCCTCTTCATCTTGAGGGGGATGGTAAGAAGAAGCATCGCCCGAAAGGGCTGGCCCATGAGAGCGAAGACCAGTCCTATGTGGCAAGCCTGCAATAGAAGATTCCTGTTGTTCTTCATCTTCAGCAGCTCTAATGGCATCTACCATCAACTTAGACTTTTGTTGGCCTTTGGGGGGAGGCGAATCAACCAGCAACTTCCGACGAATCTGTTTATCATATTTGCCGGTCTCATCCGCTGAGAGTTTTCTCTTCCTAGCTGCCCTGGTCATGGGGGGGTCAACCGCTTGTTGCTCTTCCGCCGGAACAGGCTCAGCTCTTTGTTCCTCTTCCTGTCCAACCGGTTGATTCTCGATGGATAGGAACTCGTCAATCCCTCTCAAGCGGGATGTCTTGGACCCCTTTCTTAAAGCATACATATGCCTAATGTCTTTTAGGCAAGATGTATTCAGGTTATAATTGGGAGTCTGAGAAGCGGCGAAATACCAATTGCAGAAGCTCATTGAAGTATAGGAGTTGGGCGTTTTGTGGGGAAGCCTGAAGATCGCTTTGGTACAACCCGCCACAGAATAATACCAAGCCCTGGCTCCTTCATATAAATTGCCCACAATTGAGAGTTGAGGATGAGGGTTCCCGATGTACACTTGATCGTACACGAATTGGCGAGCAAACCTATAAGGCTGGTAAGGCTCGGTGAAACAGTGAGGGCCTTGTCGGAAGATCAAATAACCAGGCCTGATAGAAAGCAGCCAATGAAAAACACCCCCGCTCAGCTGAGTGAATCCATTAGGACCTGCTACATCCTGATATTCCGCTCCATAAACGCTGTTCGCGGTGAAAATCGAGTCTTTCTTTATTTTTCTTTGATTTTAGTTTAACCGGATCTTATAAAAAGACCGGATCTTTGTAACTCAAAAAGCTGTTATCTAAGATGACAATGGGATCCTATCAAAACTCGTGTAAACCAATAAACAGACTGTTCGCGGTGAAAATCGAGTCTTTCTTCATTGTTGATTCCATTGTCATCTTAGATAACAGCTTTTTGAGTTACAAAGATCCGGTCTTTTTATAAGATCCGGTTACAATAAAATCAAACAAAAATAAAGAAAAGATTACAACTTTCTCCTTTTGTGTCGAACAAATCACGAGCTCCTGTTTTGCGGTCGCTCGCTTGCGTGGGTTGTTTGCCTGCGCCGGGGTTTATCCGTGGACCACCGTGAGATCTAGATCCGGTCGGATCTACACAGTACGACGGGTATTATTTCACGAAGGAAATAATAGCCGGGGGGGATTATTTCACTAAGGAAACAATCGCCCAAATCTCGGAATCAAAGACCAAGCTTTGATCCGGAGTATGCCTACGTAGATCTGAGATCCGATTTGAGATCCGGTTCCTCTCAAACTCTTGCCTTATTTGGCATTGATGATCGCCGAGCACCGGATCTGGATGAGCAAGTCTTCAAAGTCCCAAAGCTTGAATCTTTTTTAGATCTGAGCTTCGAATCCTGCAGAGCTTCGCCTCCAAAAAATCCAACCCTTGAACAAATAAACCACCTCTCCTATTTATAGCCTCTCTTTACTGTGCCCGCGCACAGGTGGCCGACACGCCTAGCTAACTTGAGGTGGCTAGGCTGCCTAGCCACCTCAGGGTGGCTCGGCTTGGACCGAGCCACCTTGTGGTGGCTCGGTTCCGGCCGAGCCCCCTTAAGGCGTTATTTTCCGTTATTTTTCGTTTTTGTATTTGTCCGTGATTCGGTTATGTGGTTGATTGGTTCGGACTCGATTCGTTGACCTGGTTTAGCAGTAAATCCGGTTCCTGATTTGGCAGTAAATCCACCTCTGAGTTCGAATCCGAAACTAATCTTGATTCGATCGTGATTCGTCTGAGTCCGCTCTTGGTTGGATAACTCGTTGATTCCTCAACCCGTTAGCTTGATTTCGCACGCGAGTGGATTCATTCTGTTGTTTGCGTGCGGTTTGTTAGCCTCGTAGCCTCGTTAATTTGTTTTGTCACGTATCACTTGGCTTCGGTGTTGTGGACTAACGATCATGTCTGCATACGTCGCCCGATGGTCGGTTTGTCGAATCGGCATCATCGAACTGTGTTAAGGGACCTATAGGTAGTTTTATACGCCTACAGATACCCCCTCCAAAGTATTTCAGCCTCGTTCTTTTATAGAAGAGTCTGGAATACTTTGGATATGACTGTCCCATCCTTCAATTGATTACGTCGGGATATTTGGAGTGGCTTCTATTCTTGATTCCTTCAGTCCTCCAGGCTATTCGGTGCTTTGTCGAATGTCTGCAAGGGTTCCGGTGCTGCATTTATTGTCTGACCGTCTGTCGGAACTTTGAACTTGAAGTTGATTCTTGATTTCCTAACTTTTTAGCTCGAGTTTGCTGTTTCAACATAGAACTAACCATCGGTTGTCGGCGTTGAATCTTCATTTACAACGCGTTGTCCGGCGTTTGAGTTTCCTTGTGACGCGTTGTCCGGCGTCTAGGCTTCATTACAACGCGTTGTCCGGCGTTTGACACAGTTTATACTCATACGTCTACTGGAGTATACACAGTTTAAGCTCTTAAGGAATTGGAGCGTGGCAGATACTTGAGTCACGAGACCAATAAAATTAATGCGTCAATGACTCGTATTTATAGAATTTTTGGCAAATTCTCAGCCATCAACGGGTTTGATAAGCCTTTACCGACTACCGTTTGAGTCGGGCTAGCATGCGGATTGTTTAAGTCCGTTCCGCATGTGACGTTAAGCTAAAAGAGTTAACCCTTTTAGTGCTACGATATTGAATACGTAGACTTCGTCTTTCTCCTGTGAAAAGACTAAATAGCAACGTGTATGAGATGTTGACTTAGGATTTTTGGCAAATCCTCAGCCTTCAACGGATTTGACGTGCTCTTACCGACTACCGTTTGAGTCGGGCTTACATGCGGATTGTTTTAGTCCGTTCCGCATGTGACGTTGTGCTAAAGAAATGAACTCCCTTAGACTTTGTGCTATGATGTTGAATACATAGACTTCGCCATTGTTACGGGAATAGGCTACCCGGCGACACGTGTTAGGTGTTAACTTTAGGATTTTTGGCTAACCCCCAGCCTTCAACGGATTTGATTAGCCTTTACCGACTACCGTTTGAGTCGGGCTAGCATGCGGATTGTCTAAATCCGTTTGCATGTAACGTTGCGCTCAGAGATTGAATCCTCTGAGACTTGTTGCTATGACTTTGAATACATAGACTTCGCCATTGTTATGGGAATAGGCTACCCAGCAACGTGTATTAAACGCTGACTTATCCCTACTTAGGCTTCGGGATAAAATACCCCAGAATCGAGTTCTGGTGTCTCTTTCTACGAAAAAAGACTAAACCAGCGACGCGTGTTAGGCGCCGGCATATCCTTTCTTAGGATTCAGGATGAAATTCCCCATGCGTATAAGGCATGGATTTTGGTGTTATTAATAACAACCTGCCACAATGTTGAATATGCGGACGGGTGTTCTTTTTAACGGTTAAGAACTAACCGGCAGCGCGGGTTAAGCGCGGACTTATCCCTGCTTAGGTTTCGGGATAGAATACCCCAGAATCGAACTCTGGTGTCTTTTTCTTCGGAGAAAGACTAAACCGGCAGTGCGTGTTAGGCGCAGACTTATCCCTGCTTAGGATTCGGGATAAACTTCCTAGGATGAATCCTAAATTCTTGGAAAAGGATTGGTATGGGAAGGAAGAATTTTATATTCTATTCCCCGAACAAGGAAGGAAGAATTTTATATTCTATTCCTTGATTCTGGAAAGGAAGAATTTTATATTCTATTTCCAGTGCAAGAAAAAAACTAGGAGTGGGATCTCCACTCCGAGAATCCGGAAGATCTAAATAAGCTTACCTTTTATAGGATCGGTTATCTAGATGAGTTTTTTCGTTTATCGAAATGAATTTTTAACTTTGGTTATAACCATGAAGAGGTTTAACCAAAGAGAAAAGAGGGGAGTTCTTTCGTTTATCGAAAGGAGACTCCGAATTGAAAGCGGACCTCTTGTTCATGGAAAGAATCAAGAGGGGATTTTGTTAGTGGCTTGGACCAGAAAGACATTTTTGGTGGACTCACTGTCAATTGAAATTGATCAGTGAGGGATTTTGGTGGTGGAAAATAATTTTGGGTTATCCTCTAAAATATTAAGTGTAACATTCTTCGAGGAACTTCCCGATAAATGGGTTATCCTGAATGTACTAGGGATAGTACTTTTTCAGGAACTTCCCGTTTATTGGCATTAATTGCCTGACGCCTTCTAGAGAAACGAGGCGATATGCACCGTTTGAGTAGACTGTGTCTATCACAAATGGTCCTTCCCATTTGGGTTCAAACTTACCCTTCTTCTTGGAATTGAGGATTATCGACCGGCGAGCCTATGCCTTGGTTTTGGCGTTTCTGTACTGAGCCTTTCGAACACAGAAACTCTCTCGGGGACTGCCTTGATACAGTTGCACTCAGACAGTACCGCCCGAATGAGCTTTGAACAAGGGCACTGAGTTTCGAGCCTTCGAGGGCTTCTCTTTCTGGATTTGCTCGTACCCCCGGCACGATAGTACAGCTCGTCCGTTTAAAAGTCGGAGCAACCTATCGTGTGTTGGCACGATTTCCCAGGTATAACGTCATCGTCATCGGACGATAACGTTTCCTTCTGAGAGTGAACTACTTTCTTCGGGCTTTCAAGAGTCACGCGTCTCGATACACGCCTTTGTGGGCGTGAATTCTCAACAGGCTCCTGAACTTCAATACGCAGTGTAGTGCGCTTAGTTGCCCTGATTTGATCATGTTGAGGGTTGTGGTGACCCCCAGCGTGTTGAATCGTTCGGGACTTCTTCATTGGCCCCAAACATTCCTGGACTGGAGCTTTGCCTCGTTCATTGGAAAGTGGACCGAGGCGCTCCAAAACCGACTTCCTTTTCTAGGATGATCCTGCGGGATCTCCCGGAGCAATTGTGGAAATCATCGGCGGTTGGGATTGTTTCGCCGGAAGTTGCACTTTCGACGGCTGCAGTTGTTGCTCCTTGGTCTGAACCGCCGCTTCAGACTTCGGTCTCCAGACTTTGTGAGTTGGTGGCGGCTTCTTTGCCACTTCCTTCTGCAGTTTCCTATGGGCTTCTTCAGCTTGAGCCCATGCCTGCGCTGATAGTGCGCGGCGCTTGCGAATACGCTCTTCCAGCGTTGAACGGTTCCGTTTGACACGGACCCATTCCATTGTTGGCGGCTTGGAAGAGGTGCCGCTCATCTGTTATTGAGGCTGTTTGCCTCTCTTGCTCTTCAGATCCGTGTTGTAGCGGATCCCGTCAACGGACTCCATGGCCTTTGCGAATTATTTCGCAAGGCGTTGACGTTACCTTTGGCGGGCTCTCTTCGAGAGAGTCACCACGCCCTCCGCGACAGAAGGGTTGGCCAGAACAGATCTGACTTGGTTGGGATTTGGAGGAACTTCACCCGACGCAACTTTGGCGTCAATCGGGGTGAGGTCGTCGTTAGTAGCTTCAACTTCTTCGTACCGACGAACTTTTCTCCTGGAGGAGAGCTTCTTGGACTTGCGGGGGGAGGTTGATCCGGACGAGGACGACAGGTACGCCTCGAACTTCTGTTGGTCGAACTCGTATTCGACCTCCTCCACGACCGGGATTGATATCCGCGGCTGCGACGCTCTGATCTCGGCAGCGAGATCGGCGGCTCCCACTGTGGTCGCCAGACTGTTCGCGGTGAAAATCGAGTCTTTCTTCATTGTTGATTCCGTTGTCATCTTAGATAACAGATTTTTGAGTTACAAAGATCCGATCTTTTTATAAGATCCGGTTACAATAAAATCAAAGAAAAATAAAGAAAAGATTACAACTTTCTCCTTTTGTGTCGAACAAATCACGAGCCCCTGTTTTGCGATAGCTCGCTTGCGTGGGTTGTTTGCCTGCGCCGGGGTTTATCCATGGACCACCGCGAGATCTAGATCCGGTCGGATCTACGCAGTACGACGGGTATTATTTCACGAAGGAAATAATAGCCGGGGGGGTTATTTCACCAAGGAAACAATCGCCCAAATCTCGGGATCAAAGACCAAGCTTTGATCCGGAGTATGCTTGCGTAGATTTGAGATCCGATTTGAGATCCGGTTCCTCTCGAACTCTTGCCTTATTTGGCGTTGATTATCGCCGAGCACCGGATCTGGATGAGCAAGTCTTCAAAGTCCCAAAGCTTGAATCTTTTTTAGATCTGAGCTTCGAATCCTGCAGAACTTCGCCTCCAAAAAATCCAACCCTTGAACAAATGAACCACCTCTCCTATTTATAGCCTCTCTTTACTGTGCCCGCGCACAGGTGGCCGGCACGCCTAGCCACCTTGTGGTGGCTCGGTTTCGGCCGAGCCCCCTTAAGGCGTTGTTTTCTGTCATTTTCCGTTTTTGTATTTGTCCGTGATTCGGTTGTGTGGTTGATTGGTTCGGACTCGATTCGTTGACCTGATTTGGTAGTAAATCCGGTTCCTGATTTGGCAGTAAATCCACCTCTGAGTTCGAATCCGAAACTGATCTTGATTCGATCGTGATTCGTCCGAGTCCGCTCTTGGTTGGATGACTCGTTGATTCCTCAACCCGTTAGCTTGATTCCGCATGCGAGTGGATTCATTCCGTTGTTTGCGTGCGGTTCGTTAGCCTCGTAGCCTCGTTAATTCGTTTCGTCGCGTATCACTTGGCTTCGGTGTTGTGGACTAATGATCGTGTCTGCATACGTCGCCCGATGGTCGGTTTGTCGAATCGACGTCGTCGAACTGTGTTAAGGGACCTATAGGTAGTTTTATATGCCTACAAACGCCACCTTCAAAATCAGGAAAACAGCGGAAGATATGGAAGTGAGTGTCTCGCGCCAAAATTTGACGGATTCTAACCATATACCCCCCTTCCCATTTCGCAGACTCTAATCGTTGCACAAACGGGATGAATGAATCTCCTGGGGGAGAGGCTGCACTCATTAACGGAGGACAGTGGAGCACGTACCAAGCCATCAGATAGGTGTATGGCAATGGCACCCTAGGATTTGGAGTTTTGAAAGTCTTGTGACCATCGGACTCCACCTCTAAAACACCAACGAAGTTCGAGGCCAACTCCCGCAACCCATGCTGCAAACAACTCACCATGGCATGAAGGAGGCTCACAGGTTGCCCATGAGCCAAAAGGATAGCCGGGTAGATCACCTCAATAGCGAGAGCGTCGATCGGCCTGGTAGGAACGACGCACCGCTTGAGCCACAGCATCAAATATCCAGCCAACAGCACTGTGTCAGAAATTGGAGTCAGAGCCTGGTAATGGAAGCTTTCAAACTCCGTATGAGCCGGGAAAACATCTTCCTTAGCTTCATTAGTGTAGTGGGAGGTAGCATTGTCAATGCGAGCCTGAACCTCTTCCAAAGTACTTGCAGACAATCGGGTCACTGAGGCTCCTTTAGTGGTCAAGTTCTGGAATAAATATTCCGCCCAAGACACTTGTTTAATGCCGCTTCCTTGAGCCCCTGTTAGCTGCATACAGATGTGGAAGTGACACATGACTTCCCATAAGGTGGAGTAAATCTTAGGGCTTGTCTTCTTCAAAATCTTAAGTTCCGCTGATCCCAAAACAAACTCTTCGTACGGCAAATCCCCAAGAAGAAGACCCGAGACTTCATGCATCTCGTGAAGAGCGAACCCTAATTCCCCCACAGGGGTGAAGAAAGTACAAGTCTCAGGGTTATACTTCTCCAATATGGAGAAGAAATAAAAATGGCTTTGGACAATTCCAAACTTAGTGGCCCGCACAGGAACTTTCAAACCAGCTTGGGAGAGGGGCGCATCCAATTCGTCCAAAACGAACTTGGTCATCTGGGTCCACCACCCTGTCACTGGAGAATAAACCCAGCCAGGAGTTCTAAATCCTTGCGCGAGAAACTCTCCTTTCTTCGCCACAAACCTCTTGACAAAGGTATTCGCTGGACTGGCCACTTCGCCAAGGGGATACTCCTTAGCAAATAACCCTGGCTGTAAAGCTGTCACCTGCCGGTTATAACCAACTGTGCGAACCCCGTGAAAAGTCAGAGTTCCGAGAGCGACCCCATCCTGATCCTTAACCAGGGGCCAATCCATACGCCTTGGGATGGAAGCACACTGGAAATAAGATATAGGGAACATCCTCTCTATATTGGGCAAGAAAAGGTTGCGGTCCCTAACTTTCCGCAGCCACTTATAATCCCCATCATAAGCAGTGCTTGCTTCGAAGTCAACAAAGTCCCCGAAGAGGAATCCAGGTTTGATTGTTGGCTTACGGCTCGGGTTTTCAAGTCGAGCGTCTGTAACCAATATCCTAAGGGTCTCAGGAGAAGCTTGGGTGATCAATTCTGTGCGATTCTTATCCTTGATTCGGAAAATCAAGAGTTCTTAACGAAGGTTGAACGTCATATTCGAGTCCACGCCACCTTCATGACCAAAATGATGGCGAAAGGGAGGAGGCTCAGCAGTATGATGCACTGCAAAATAAAGAAAAAGTTAGATAACATAAAGGTAAAGTTCAGACGCGAGGGTCGAACTTAGCATCAACAAGAATTTCAGACGCGAGGGTCGAGCCGCGCGTCAAAAACATCAGACGCGAAGGTCGAACCTCGCGTCATCAATTTTAGACGCGAAGGTCGAACCTCGCGTCATCAATGTCAGACGCGGAGGTCGAACCCCTCGTCAAAAAAACACCAAACGACGGAGTCGAGCCCCGCGTTATCGAAACGAGTTTCCTCGTTGAATCCAAAGATCAAAACTTGCCGAAGCAAGTTTAATGGCCACGGAGGTCATACTTACCGTCGATCAAGGGAAACTGCGGTGGCACGATCGCCTGAGCGGCAGTGCCGCCGACCGGCGCTGACGGTGCCGATCTTTGAGCCGCAGCGACTTCGGACTTGGAGGGATGAGGGACGTCTTTCTTAGGAGCCATGGGTTCTCGTCGGAGGAGAAGAGGAATAGTTCTTGTCGCCGGAGATGAGAACGAAAACTTTTCGTTAGAATTTTAAGAAACGTCGAATGACTTTTGATTTGACCTCCAGCAGTCTATTTATAGACAGCGGTGAGCTGTCTAATCGTAACGGATGGGATTCGAGGTCAGAATCCCACCTAAACTCGACCCTCGCGTTCGAGTTGGGTGGGATTCCAAACGCGAGGTTCACCTACGCGTTCAAACTCTCAGATGCAGAGCTCACCTACGCGTTACAATCAACAAGACTTCAAATAAATAGAGGAAAATTATGGTCAGCCATCAAAATTACCAAAATCAAGAAACAACAGGTGACTCCACTGGGGAGTCTATCAGATGAGTGTGAGCAGATTGCAATCAGCAACGTTAAAACCATCAGATTCGATTTGAAGCGTGCTGCATCCTTCATTGTCATCAAGGCTCAGAAACTGTATTGTTTGGTTCGAGGAAGCAACATTTCAACATTCTGACAACCAATTCCACGACGTCTTCCAATCAGATGGAGTGGACAATCAATCTACAAAATTTTAGGATACAAAGTATTCCGAAAATTCGTCCCAGTCAACCGTGAACTTTCAAAAACTTTGGAGGGGGTTCTTTAGGCTGTCTAAAAATCACAATAGATAGCTGATCCCTATGAGATTACAAGGCAATAGTTCCTTCAAATCGAGAAGCAGAATTCATCCTTACGATCAAAGCAGAAGAAATTTCTAAATCATTACATCCGCAGCATTATAATCGCTACAAACACGACCTCATGTTTGAGATGATTGATCTTGATGGTTGCAACAACAACATGACCAATATTATATTAGCAACTATTAGAGATGCTGATGAGCAGTGGAATGATTTCAGAAATAAAAGGTTAGACTTAGTTGGTGAGTTGCTTGGTAGAGAGCTGTGGGCAAATATTCGTCCAGAAGACACTATGGATGTTGATTCCCGTCAAGTTCCAACAACGAAAGCTACAATCAAATAGTTTTCACGCCAACAATCGAAAGCTGCAAGTGGATGACTTTTCACATAGATCGAGAAGAGTTACAATTCAACGACGCTTCCGACAGCTGATGAAAACTCTATTCAGCAGCCTTCACAATCAACAGTGAGAGTTACAATTTGACGACTTTCACACTCCATAACAACCAAAGCGAGGATTACTAAACGACGGTCCTTGCAACACCTTACAGAAGAAGTTACAAGTCAACTAGCTCCTTCTAAAACGTGAAAGTCATCCCCGCGTTACAATTCTGGAAGTGCAGGCGACCCCCGCGTTTCCAAGTCACAAATCAAACGTGAGCGACCCTCGCGTTCGTAAGGGTTCAACCCACACCGACCCCCGTGTTTCCAAGCAAGCAACAAGCCAAAACGCGAGCGACCCTCGCGTTCAAGGATGTTCAGCCAACACCCAACCTCGCGTCTCAATTCTAAGACACGAAGTTAGGTTCTGAACGCCAGATTGGGCGTTTGACTTGTTCAAACACGAGTCGAACGGTTTCAGAACTGTTTTCCCACGATCTGAGGAAATCACGCCCACGTAGGAGCGGATTTAGAGGGCAGTTCCAACCTCTTATCCTCCTATAAAAACTCAACGAACCCAACGAATCAAGGGTTGGATTTTTGGAGATTGGTTTTTCCAGAATCTAAATAGAAGAGCAGCAAGGGCGAATCCTGGAGGATCTCAACCACTCGGGTTTGGTGATTCAACAGCAGTAACAGCAAAATCCTTGGAGATAGGATTTTTAAATCAAAGCTCAGAAGATCAAATCTGAGAGGATTCTTCAACAACAAAAGATTTGCTTGGTCATTAACCGAATTTTCGGTTCTAACAACTCTATCTACAGAGTTTTAACTCGTTTAGAGTTCTTAAACTCGTTAAAGAGTTACATATAAAACTTCCCACAGAAGTTTATCGTTCCCATGAGATAAGAGACAGTCAGATCGTCAACGGAGAGCAAATTCGACGCGAACAATCGAAGGAGGCACTCTATCGCTACCTTGAAGAACCCAGTTTTAAACAAAGGAGAAAACCAAATTCGTTTTCTTCTCTTTTGTAATCAAGTTGTAATCGGAATTAAAGGAATTCAATTCAATTTTCTTTTCTTCTTTTCGTTGCAATTTTCCCACATACAGAGAGTGTTGTAGAGTTTTTGGTTAGTTAGAAAACCATATTGTGAGGTGTGGAGTGTAGACGTTGATCGGTGACCGTTGAAAACCGATACTGTGAGGTGTAAACGCTATTTGGGTGAGCGTAGAAAACACGGTTATAATAGTGGATTTCTCCTCGGGAGTGGGGAGCGCAGACGTAGGACGGAAGGTCCAAACTCCGTGATCATTTGCTTGTGTTTGAGTTTGCTTTGGCGTTTCATTTGTGCTTAGTGTTTATTACATTCTTGTTGCCATTGTCAATTGCCCAATCACATTTGTAGATTGTTTATTTCACCCTTGTGTTAGTTTATATATCCTTACATATATTTCACTATATATCTCATTGCTAGGATATATTCATTTGTTCATATTACTTATTCTTGCTTATAACATATTGTATATCTATCTTGCAAGAAGAATGATTTATTGATAAGTTTTAATTGGCATAAAATTGGATTAGATTAGCATAAGACCCTAATCCCCCCCCCCCTCTAGGGTCTAACAAGATGAACCGGTCTCCAAACTTCAAAGAGATCCTAAATGAGTTCGAGGGAATCTATCAACATACCCGAACTCGAATGGGAGTCATACCTCCTGACGATTATCAAAGATTGGCTAGAGGAACTACTTCCGATAGTGAGCATTCAGCTATTGCGGAATCTTAATCCTTTACTTCTTTTACAGAACATGAGAGCTCTACTCTTATGACGGGAAACCTCGAAGATCCTTTACTTCTTTTGCAAATATTTTAGTTGAGTCAAAAATCAATTTCTGAAATGTATCAGAATGCGGTCGACCGGACCGGTCTACCGCACATATGATCATTCGTTACTGGACTCCAGAGAGGTCGTCGGTCGACCGGTGCGGTCGACCGAAATCTCGATTTTTCTATCGGTCGACCGTGCCGGTCGACCGATAATGGCTCTGCTTGTTTTCTGAGTTTTCAAAGGTGTTTGCAGTCGACCGAATTTTCGGTCGGTCGACCAAAGTATTTTTTTGGTCGACCAAAGATTCCTTCGGTCAACCGAAATGTTCTTTGGTCTGCCCGTGATTTTTTTTCAAACGGTCATTTGCCTAGAACACTGTGCTTTCACTTAACAGTGTTTGGCACAGTCTAAGCTAAGGGTCTGAAAAGGAGATTATTTGCTTATCTGGGAAGATTGGGTTTTGTTTTTAAATTGATTAATCTCATCTATTTAAACCCAAGACTTCTTCTTCTTCAAGTGCCCTAACGTTTTGTAAAAACCAGAGAGACTGCTGTCTTCCTGAGAAAATTTTCAAATCTGTTTTCTCTGTGGTTTTTGTGTGTGTTCACTTCCCAGCTTCAGTAATCCTTCTCTTTGCCATAGGGGCTATGTAAAGAGAGAGTCTTGCATCTTTTCTTCTGCTGTGAGAGTGAGATCTTGTGTAGATCAACTGTGAGGGAGTGTGATCTGTTGAGATCAAACTGTGTAGTGAGAGATCGTGTGGGATCGCTGTGTAGACGAAGTTCCGGCTTCCAAACCGGGTGTGTAGTGGATTTCTCCTCGAGAGTGGGGAGCGGGGACGTAGGTCAGCAGGCCGAACCTCGTTAACACATCGCGCGTCAAGGATAACGATTCCTAACCTTATCTCACTTACTTTGATTGCATCAGTTTATTGTGGTTTGCTTGTCTTAAATTTTTATTGCATATTTAGAGCCTCTTGACCCTAATCACCCCCCCCCCCCCTCTAGGGTCCAACAATTGGTATCAGAGCTTGGTCTCTATATTAATTTTTGGTTTAACCACCTTAGAGAAAAGATCTAATGGAGGCCTCTTTGAATATGCATATGTTAGAAGGACAATCCACCACTAGACCACCACTCTTCACCGGGAGCAATTTTGCTTATTGGAAGGCTAGGATGAGAATTTATCTTCGTTGCATTGATCTTGACATCCTAGAGCTCATAGAAAAGAAATATGTAGAAAAGTCTAAAGTTGAGAACATGTCTGATGATGAAAGGCACCTAGCCAATCTAAATGCTAAGGCCATGAACGCCTTAATTGGTGGTCTTTCTCCCAATGAATACAATAGAGTTTCCACGTGTGCAACCGTATACGAAATTTGGG
Source organism: Asparagus kiusianus (assembly GCA_022839385.1). Taxonomy (NCBI): domain Eukaryota; kingdom Viridiplantae; phylum Streptophyta; class Magnoliopsida; order Asparagales; family Asparagaceae; genus Asparagus; species Asparagus kiusianus. Next base: position 688,723 of record BQKN01000102.1, on the reverse strand, counting down.
TAAAATTATGTATCACACATGAAGGTCTTTCTCCCAATGAATACAATAGAGTTTCCACGTGTGCAACCGCATACGAAATTTGGGTAAAATTATGTATCACACATGAAGGAACCCCCCAAGTTAAGGAATCTAAGATTAGTGGACTTATGCATGATTATGAGCTATTTAAAATGCTTCCAAATGAATCCATTGATGCTATGTTTTCCCGTTTTACTAATATCATCAATGAATTACATGGTCTTGATAAGCAATTGTCCATTCAAGAGATGAACTACAAGATACTTCGCTCATTGACTCCGGCATGGGAGCCCAAAGCTACGGCTATTGAGGAAGCTCATGACCTTACCACTCTACCACTCGATAGCCTTATCGGAAAGCTCAAGGTCCATGAGAAAAAGCTCAAAGGGAAGGAGAAGGAGGAAATGCCATCACGGGAAGTTGAGGAGCCATCACCAAATTTGAAGACTATAGCTCTCAAAGGAGCTAGTGACAACTCCTCTTCGTCATCGGATAGTGAAGTTGATTTTTCTAGAGAAGTGGCTCATCTCTCTAGAAGAATCTCTAGACTTATAAAAATGAACAAAAAATTTAATCCCCGATCTAACAACAAGTTTTCCTCCCGTGTAGGTAAATGCTTTGAGTGCAATGAACCGGGTCACATCGCTAAGGATTGCCCTAAGCTCAAGGAGAAGTACATGAAGTACAAGAAGAAGAAGGCTATGTATGCCGGATGGGAAGAATCCGAACCAAGTGATTCAGATAGCGATGATGAGGGAGCTAAACTTGCTCTTCATGACCCAAATGTTTGTTTCATGGCGAATGAACATGAGGTAATATCCGAGGCCGAAAGTGAATCTTTCTATATGCAATGTGACATAGCTATGGCTTTAGAAGAGTTGAATTTTGAATTTAAAAGAATGTCTAAAGAATACTCTTCTTTTAAAAAATTGCATGCTTCTTGTGATATTAAGCTAGAACAATTAACAACTTCTCTTGCATTGAAAGACGAATTGCTAGGAGATCTCGATTTTGAGAATAAGCAATTAAAATCAAAGATTAAAAGACTAGAGATTGAGAGTGGTAGGATTAGACCCACTCATGCTTATGCAAATTATCATCATGGTAGAAATAGGTTTTATGGCTCTCACACTCATGCATACAAAAGAAATTTTGTGTGCACATATTGTATGAGACATGGACACATTTCTACTCATTGTAGGATTAAAGACAACCATGATTTTTATGGAATGATATGGGTACCCAAAGGTACCAAGACTACTAACCACCAAGGACCCAAGACATGGGTACCTAAACCTACTACACCTTCATCTTCATCTTTTGTAGGGAACGTCACGGCAACGACGTAAGGAGATGTGGTACCTTGATAGTGGTTGCTCACATCATATGACGGGCAACAAAGAGTTATTTGCAACCCTATCAAGGATTGAAGGAGGTAATGTCTCCTTCGGTGGTGGTGAGAAAGGTAAAATCATTGGTATCGGTTCTATTGGTAAGAAACCCTCACCCATTATAGAAGATGTTTATTTAGTAAATGGTTTGAATCATAATCTTCTTAGCATTAGCCAATTAAGTGATAAAGGGTTTGATATTTCATTTAAACCGGATAAATGCATCATTAGTATGAATGAGAAAATTATTTTTATTGCTAATCGCAAATCTAATGTGTATATTTTTAAGATGAATGAACTAGTGAATCAAGATGTGAAGTGTTTTGCGGCAATTAATGAAAACCCTTGGATTTGGCACAAGAGACTTGGACATGCAAATATGGAGTTAATATCAAAATTGTCTAAGAAAAATCTTGTAAAAGGGCTACCTAGCTTGCACTTCATCAAAGATACAATTTGTGAGGATTGTGCCAAAGGTAAACAAACAAAATCTTCTTTCAAATCCATCCATGAGGTATCGACTTCTAAACCTTTGCAATTACTTCATCTTGATTTGTTTGGTCCTATGTGTGTTACCTCTCTTGGAGGCAAACACTATGTTTTTGTGATTATTGATGATTTTCTCATTTTACATGGACAATTTTTCTTGCTAAGAAAAACGATTGTTTTGAAGAATTTGCAAATCATATCAAAAGAATTGAAAATGAAAAAGATTTGAAAGTTGTCAAAATAAGAAGTGATCATGGTGGTGAATTTCAAAATGAATTTTTCTATGACTTTTGTGCTCATCATGGTATAACTCATATGTTTTCCGCTCCTAGAACACCACAACAAAATGGTGTTGTTGAACGGAAAAATCGTACCATACAAGAGATGGCACGCACTATGCTTAATTCTTTTGACTTGCCAAAATATTTTTAGGCGGAAGCCGTTAATACGGCTTGCCATGTTTTAAATCGTGTTTTGATTAGACCAAAGCTTAAGAAAACTCCTTATGAACTTTTTTATGGAAAAACTCCTTTTATTGGTTACTTTCGTATCTTTGGTTGCAAATGTTTTATTCTAAATACAAAAGATCACCATGACAAATTTGATTCCAAAATTGATGTTGGTATTTTCTTGGGTTATGCACCTCGAAGTAAGGCTTATAGGGTCTTCAATAAACGAAGCCTTGTTGTTGAAGAATCTATAAACGTTACTTTTGATGAGACTAATGTTGTTTCTCAAGTTGTTTTACCAAGTCAAAATGATGATGATGATATTGAGGGAGGATTAGACTTCTTGCAAATTAATAATACTCCCTCTATAGAAGCTCAAAAGGATGTGGATAGCTCCAATAATCATGAACAAGTTGAACAACCTAAGACTTAGAAATTCGCATCGCATCACCCAAAGGAATAAATCATTGGGAGCCCTTCAAAAGGAGTTATTACTCGCTCAAAAGCCTTGAGTGAGTGTGGTAATGTTGCATTCTTATCTCATCTAGAACCTAAAAAGATTAATGATGCTTTAAATGATGAATTTTGGGTTTTGGCTATGCATGAAGAATTAAACAATTTTCAAAGAAATGATGTTTGGAAGTTAGTTCCTAGACCTAACAATGCTAGTGTTATTGGTACAAAATGGATTTTTAGAAACAAACTTGATGAACATGGCATTGTTACTAGGAATAAAGCTCGTTTTGTTACCTAAGGGTACAATCAAGAGGAGGGCATAGACTATGATGAAACCTTTGCACCGGTTGCAAGGTTGGAATCTATTAGGATGTTTTTGGTATTTGCTAGCTTTAAAAATTTCAAACTATTTCAAATGGATGTCAAAAGTGCCTTTTTAAATGGGTTTATAGAAGAGGAAGTATATGTTGAGCAACCCCCCGGTTTCATAGATCATGTTTTCCCAAATCATGTTTACCGGGTTCAAAAAGCTTTATATGGGTTGAAACAAGCTCCTAGAGCTTGGTATGCTCGCCTCTCTAGTTTTCTTATTAAAAATAGTTTTTCAAAAGGAACAATTAATAATACTCTTTTTGTGAGAAAAAGGAAAAATGGTTTTATTTTAGTTCAAATATATGTGGATGATTTCATTTTCGGTGCTACTAATGAATCTTTGTGCAAGGAATTCTCTAAAGTTATGCAGGATCACTTTGAGATGAGTATGATGGGAGAGCTTACATTCTTTCTCGGGCTACAAGTCAAGCAAACTAAGGATGGGATATTTATTTCACAAAGCAAGTATGCGAAGGAGTTGGTTAAAAAATTCAAGTTGGAGAATTCTAAGCATGCGCCTACTCCCATGAGTACTAGTGTTAAGCTTGATGCGGATGAGAGTGGTGAAGATGTGGACCAAAAATTATACCGAGGTATGATAGGTAGTCTTCTTTATCTTACCGCTAGTAGATCCGATATTATGTTTAGTGTGTGTGCATGTGCACGTTTTCAAGCATCTCCTAAAGTATCTCATTTAATTACAGTTAAAAGGATCATTAAATATGTTAATGGTACTTTTAATCTTGGTTTATTTTATCCAAGAAGCACTTCTTTTGATTTATATGGTTTTTGTGATGCCGACTTTACCGGATGTAAGGTAGATCGCAAGAGTACTAGTGGAACATGCCAATTCTTAGGAAATTCACTTGTTTCTTGGGCTTCCAAGAAACAAAATTGTGTTGCATTGTCCACTACGGAAGCGGAATACATTGCCGTAGGCTTATGTTGTGCTCAAGTTTTATGGATGAAACAAAGTTTAGTTGATTATGATTTGAATTTTTAAAATATTAAAATCTTTTGTGATAACACAAGTGCTATAAATATTTCAAAAAATTCGGTCTTGCATTCTAAAACCAAGCATATTGATGTGCGCCATCATTTCTTACGCGATCATGTAGAGAGACAAGATGTATCCCTAGTTTTTGTTGACACAAAATCTCAATTAGAAGATATTTTTACTAAGCCTCTTGGAGAGGATGATTTTTGTCGCATAAGATATGGCTTGGGCTTATGCAATATGTGATTGTTCTATATTGCTTCTTTTGGTTCCAATTTGGTTGTGGCTTGCATGTCTCTTTACCCCATTTTTGATGGTGACAAAGGGGGAGAGAAATCTCCTCATTTGTTGCATATACTTAGGGGGAGCTCATAGATAGGGGGAGCACCTATCTATAAGTTATTTTTCTTTTTGCTCTTATATAATGGTTGGTTGTCATCATCAAAAAGGGGGAGATTGTTAGCCCTTATGTTTTGATGATGTTTTACAACCACCATTAAAGGTATTAATGGCTTATTGAGTGCAAATGTAGCAAATTCATTTATCAAGCTTGTTAGTGCCATTAATGGAGGATTGGATGGAATATGCGCTTCAACGATGATATCCAAAGGAGGAGGAGGCCAAGTGATGAAGCAACGTTATTTCAAGAACAACTAAGTCATATAAAAGCTTCATCCGATTCAAGCTATATCAAAGCTCAAGTATTGCTTTCAATATGAGGATATTAGCTATCTTTTATGTTTCTCTCTAGTGCTAGAATATAGACAAAGAGTTACTGATTTTACTTGAAGCTATTGGGACTCACACACACATTTTCATACTTAAGCTTTTAAGCGTTTTTCACAAAATACTATTTTTCACAAGTATGAGGACCTATCTGCAAAATTCTTTTTCCAAACAGTTTGTTTTTAGTATTAAAAACATTTTACAAAGTTTCATAATTTTCAGAGGTCAAATAAATATTTTGCAAATATTTTAGTTGAGTCAAAAATCAATTTCTAAAATGTATCAGAATGCGGTCAACCGGACCGGTCGACCGCACATATGATCATTCGTTACTGGACTCTAGAGAGGTCGTCGGTCGACCGGTGCGGTCGACCGAAATCTCGATTTTTCTATCGGTCGACCGTGCCGGTCGACCGATAATGGCTCTGCTTGTTTTCTGAGTTTTCAAAGGTGTTCGCGGTCGACCGAATTTTCAGTCGGTCGACCGAAGTATTTTTTCAATCGACCGAAGATTCCTTTGGTCAACCGAAATGTTCTTTGGTCTGCCCGCGATTTTTTTTCAAACGGTCATTTGCCTAGAACACTGTGCTTTCACTTAACAGTGTTTGGCACGGTCTGAGCTAAAGGGTCTGAAAAGGAGATTATTTGCTTATCTGGGAAGATTGGGTTTTGTTTTTAAATTGATTAATCTCTTCTATTTAAACCCCAGACTTCTTCTTCTTCAAGTGCCCTAACGTTTTGTAAAAACCAGAGAGACTGCTGTCTTCCTGAGAAAATTTTCAAATCTGTTTTCTCTGTGGTTTTTGTGTGTGTTCACTTCCCAGCTTCAGTAATCCTTCTCTTTGCCATAGGGGCTGTGTAAAGAGAGAGTCTTGCATCTTTTCTTCTACTGCGAGAGTGAGATCTTGTGTAGATCAACTGTGAGGGAGTGTGATCTGTTGAGATCAAACTGTGTAGTGAGAGATCGTGTAGGATCGCTGTGTAGACGAAGTTCCGGCTTCCAAACCGGGTGTGTAGTGGATTTCTCCTCGAGAGTGGGGAGCGGGGACGTAGGTCAGCGGGCCGAACCTCGTTAACACATCACGCGTCAAGGATAACGATTCCTAACCTTATCTCACTTACTTTGATTGCATCAGTTTATTGTGGTTTGCTTGTCTTAAATTTTTATTGCATATTTAGAGCCTCTTGACCCTAATCACCCCCCTCTAGGGTCCAACAACAGGATCATCGAATCAACATATCTATCATTTCAATTCACAGACTGGCAATGTGATATCAAATGATGTCATACTGGCTCGATTGTTCATTGGCACCCTTAAGCGAGTTACATTTGAATGGTTCATAAAACTGCCTACGGGATGTACCCAAAAATGGGCGGATCTAGAGAGACTCTTCCTATCAAGATTCTTTAAAGAGGATACAGAAGTCTCCATCCATACCCTTCTCACCACTAAGCAGAAGAAGAGGGAGTCCGTCAAAGCCTTCGTCAAGAGGTTCTGAAGCATGGCTCTTCGATGTTCGTCAGGTATAACATAGTCTACCTTAGTGGAGACCTATCGACATAACTTGCAGACCAACCTTCTAGCATAAATGAGGGTTGAAAAATATCATTCTTAGAGATAACTAATCTCTCAAGATGAACAGGCTTAAAAAATTATTGTCATGGTCAAAACTGAAGAACAAAGTAAGCAGGATCAACATGAGCAATTAGACCAAGCCCAATTTTCCCAATCAGAAGGGGAAGATACTACGGTCACTGAAGCCGATCCTCTTCAATAGGATGGCGCGTCTGTCAAAACTATCATGTTAATGATTACTTATGATAGTCTATTTTCTCTAAATTTCTCTATTGTCAATCCTCTTTAATAGGATAGCGGGTCAACAAAACTATCAAGTTAACAATACACCGTTGATAGTCTATTCCCTCCATCAACTTGCTAATCCTCTTCAATAGGATGACAGGTCCACAAAACTATCACGTTAATATTTACCTCTAATGGTCCATCAATCTACCAATCCTCTTTAATAGGATGACGAGTCCAACAAAACTATCTCGTTAATATTTACCTCTGATAGTCCATCAATATGCCAATCATCTTTAATAGGATGACAGGTCCATCAAAACTATCACGTTAATGATTACCTCTGATAGTCTATTTTCTTCAAATTCTCCTCCTGCCAATCCTTTTCAATAGGATGGCGGGTCCATAAAACTATCAAGTTAACAATACACCTCTGATAGTCCATTCCCTCCATTAACTTGCCAATCCTCTTCAATAGGATGGCAGGTCCACAAAACTATCATGTTAATATTTACCTCTGATAGTCCATTAATCTGCTAATCCTCATCAATAGGATGGCGGGTCCACCAAAAACTATCACGTTAATGATTACCTCTAATAGTCCATTTTCTCCAAATTCCCCCACTAATCCTCTTCAATAGGATAGCGGGTCCATCAAAGCTATCATGTTAACAGTTACCTCTGATAGTCAAAATCTACAGATAGCAGCATGCCGTGTGACACGCCTCTATTCCAATTATATTCGTTATACTCTAATATCACTGAACGACTTGATGGATACTGGCCCACTAGGTGATGTGTCATGTTTACCCTTTTCCCCCCTTGCACTTGTTCAAGACTGGGGATTGGTTTATTTGTGGTCCACTAGATTATGAGTAATAAAGTTTCTGAGTTGTCATAGAATACATCTGTCAACCACAAAATTCACAAAAAGTCATCGAGTTAACATAAAATTCCCACATGAGTATGAATTCAGCTTGCATCACTTCCAATTTATCATGTTAACAATACACCTCTGACAATTAACTTATCAATCCTTGTTAATAGGATGATAGGTCTTCAAAATTGTTCAAATCGTAATCTTTCTCAATAAGATGCTAAGTCTTCAAAATCTTGTTCAAATCACAAGTACAAACTTCTGTAATGTTAATATCACACCTCTGAAAATCATTTTCTTGTCACGTTAATATCACACCTCTGATAATCATTTTCTTGTCACGTTAATATCACACCTCTGACAAAATCCACTTATCAATCCTCTTCAATAAGATGATACATCCTCAAAGTTTCCCCGATCGTAACAAACTCCTGTCATGTTAATATCATACCTCTGACAGTCCACTTATTAATCCTCTTCAATAGGATGATAAGTCTACAAAGTTTCTCCGTTCGTAACAAAATTCTTGTCACGTTAATATTACACCTCTGACAAAATTAACTTATCGACTCTTTTCAATAGAGCGATAGGTCTACAATCTTGTCACGTTAACAAAACACCTCTGACAATCAACTTATCAACTCTCTTCAATAGAGCGATAGGTCCAAATACCTATCATGTTAATATCACACCTCTAACAAAATCAACTTATGACTCTCTCTCCAATAGAGCGATAAGTCCTCAAAGTTGCTCAGACCACAACAAACTCTTGTCATGTTAATATCACACCTGATAAAATCAACTTATTGACTCTCTCTCTCAATAGAGTGATAAGTCCTCAAAGTTGCTCAGACCTTAATAAACTCCTGTCATGTTAATATCACACCTCTGACAAAATCAACTTATCGACTCTCTTCAATAGAGTGATAGGTCCACAAAGCCGTCAAGTTAACATCACACCTCTGACGACCAATCAACTTATAAATCCGTTTAAATAAGATGATAAGTCCTCAAAGTTGCTCCGATCGTAACATTTTTCCCGTCATGTTAACATCACACCTCTGATGACCAAATCAGCTTATCGACTCTCTTCAATTGAGTGATAGGTCTACAAACCCGTCAAGTTAACATCATACCTCTGATGACTAAACCAGCTTATTGACTCTCTTCAATAGAACGATAGGTCTACAAACCCGTCAAGTTAACATCACACCTCTGATGACCAAATCAGCATATCGACTCTCTTCAATAGAGCGATAGGCCTATAAAATACTGTTAGGTTAACATCACACTTCTAACAATCAAACCTCCAATGAACTTGTTAATCCTTTTTTAATAAGAATAGCAAGTTTTCATTATAAAATCCCCAGTGGATTAAAGATTTTCTGAAATTATCCTAGTAATAATGAAGAAAATTTTTGAATTTTACTCTAAGTGTAAATTTATGCCAAGTTAATACTACACCTCTGGCACTTCTAACTTTCTTTCAGTGTTTCAAGTAAAAACATAACACAGGAAGAAATAACGATAAAGCTTACGTATTCAATATCGTAGCAGGTTGTTATTAATAAATCCATGCCTTATACGCATGGGGGACTTTATCTTGATCCCTAAATAGAGATAAGAGATAAGTCTACGCCTAACATGCGTTGCCGGGTAGCGCATTCTCGTAAAAATGGCAAAGCCCACTATTCAATATCGTGGCAGGTTATTACTAATAACGCCAAAATTCATGCCTTACACATATGGGGGACTTTATCTCGATCCTTAAATAGAGATAAGTCTATGTGTAACACGCATTGCCGGGTAGCGCATTCCCGTAAAAATAGTAAAGCCCATGTATTCAACATCATGGCAGATTGTTATTAATAAAGCCAGAATCCATGCCTTACACGCATGGAGGATTTTATCTCGATCCCTAAATAGAGATAAGTCTACACCTAACACGCGTTCCTGGGTAGTCCACTCCCGTGAAATTGACTAAGTCTATGTATTCGGCATCATAGCACTAAGTCTAAGAGAGTTTATTCTTTTAGTACAACGTTACATGTGGAATGGATTTAGACAACCCACATACTAGCTTGACTCAAACGGTAGTCAGTAAAGGCTTATCAAATCCATTAATGGCTGAGGGTTTGCCAAAAATCCTATGAATGTTTGCAAGCCCATCAGCTAAATGGATGTGAGCCGCGACATGGTGTTTAAGATCTTCTGCTCATGAGTAGCTTGTACCATAGCTACAAATTCTCTTTGAAGCTCATCCTCACATGGGTCCTGCTCATGAGTATAGACGTCATGTTCAATGAGGCTTCTATCTTAAAGTTTCCCAACTCTCATCAGGTAGAGAACGACCCGACAGAGGAGATATCGCAGGTGGTGGAGATCAATACAGCTCCACATTATACAGATGGTAAAGTATTTATTAGAGTGCCGACTGAGGTGATGCCAGACTAGCACGGCGACAACAAGGAGGATATGGGTATAGATGTGTAGGATCAGGGACCGACGACTCAAGTTTAGGATTATATTGCGGTTCAGAGATAGAGGAGAGACATACGGATGCCAGCATGGTATACCGACATAGTAGTTGTGTATGCACTTCCGGTGGAGAGTATCGATGAGTTAGTACCTACTACATTCAGAGAGGCCGAGCAGAGTTTGGAGGCTGATTCGTGGCAGGTAGCTATTGTAGGCTGTCTAAAAATTACTATAAATAGCTGATCCTCATCAAATACCGATGGTGGAAGTTACAATCTGACGACCTTCATAACAACCAATGAAAGCTCTAATTCAACAGACTTCACAATCAACATCGGGAGTTACAATCTAACGACTCTCATATTTTTAAGGAGCCAAGACGAAAATTACAAGATGACGGTCTTTGCAACATTCTAGCAAAAGAGACTACAAATTGACAGTCTCTTCAATCCAAGATGCAGAGCTTATCTCTGCACCCCGAAAATGCAAACACAGCTTCAATCCAGCTACAAATGCAGCCTCAACCCAGCTGCAACCGCAGCTTCCAAGCGTTGCTAAACACAGCTTCCAAGCTACCAACGCAGCTTCCTAAGCACTGCCAAACGCAGCTTCTAAGCGCTGCCAAACGTATCTTTTAAGCTGCCAATGCAGTTTTCAAATCACTACAAACGTAGTTTCTAGACGATGCAAACACAGTTTCCAGACAATGCGTCCGAGCTTCCAGACGCTGCGTTCGAGCTTTCAAACACTGCATTCGAACACGGAATTCATGCCAGAATGCGGATTATACATTTGACTCGTTCAAATACGAGCTGAACGGTTTCAAAACCGTTTCCCACGATCTGAGGGGATTACAACTCCACTCAAGAGTGATTTAAGGGGCAGTTATATCTCATTAGCCCTACAAAGGAACGATTTTAGGGGCGGTTACACCCCTAAATAGCCTACAAATAGCTAAAAGATTAGTTTAGTTCAGATCTTTGGATCTTTGAGTATTTTAGAGATCTAGAGATCGGCTCCTTTGGATAATCATCTCGACAGCAGATTCTTGGAGCTTTCTTCATCCTTGGCCTGTCTAACCAATTACGGTTGTTTGCGGAAAAAGTTGCTGTATTCATTGCTGCATTCATTACAAC
>BQKN01000102.1:658469-677522 GCA_022839385.1 Asparagus kiusianus | reverse complement strand
ACACTGAGCTGTGTGCGGGGACCTATCGGCAATTTTTGATGCCTACAACGGTTAAGATCAGACAACTCTTTTACAAGAGTTAAAACTCGTTCTGAGTTCCTAAACTCGTTAAGAGTTAATTTCAAACTTGCCATGCAAATTCTCCTCTACGTCAAATTAAGAAGAATGAACCACGTTCCAACGACATGAGGTGTTCGGATCATTAATGGAGAGCAAACTCGACGTGAACATTCGAGGGAGGCACTCCATCGCTACCATGAAGAACCCAGAATTAAACAAAGGAGAGGATCTCTACCGATCTTCTTCTCTTTTATAATCGAAATTTCAAATTATAATCATGATTAAGAGAGTTGCAAACATTTTTTTTTCTAAACAGTTAGAGAGAATAAATCAAATTTAATTCAATTTTCTTATTACAAATTTTCGTTTCGTAAATTTTCCAACAAACAACTATGTAGGAGGAGATGGAGTTTCTTCATAAAAATGATACATGGGAGCTTCTTGAGCTTCCAAAGAGACGGGAGGTAATTGGTTACAAGTGGGTATACACGAAGAAGAAGGGCATTGAAGGCACTCCAGTAAGGTTCAAGGCCAGGTTGGTTGCGAAGGGCTATGCACAGGAGGAAGGTATTGATTAAAATGATGTTTTCTATTCGATGGTGAAGCACTCTTCAATTCAGATTTTGCTAGCTTTTGTGGCACAGTATGGTTTAGAGTTAGATCAGTTGGATGTGAAGACGTTATTTCTTCATGGCGATCTTGATAAAGAAATATATATGACTCAGCCATTAGGATTCCGAGCTGTAGGAAAGTATAAGTTAGTTCGTAGGTTAAAAAAATTGCTATACGGTTTGAAGCAATCTCCTCGACAGTGGTATAGACGATTTGATAGTTTCATGATTAGTCATTCATACACTCGGAGCCAGTTTGATCCTTGTGTGTATTTTCACAAGTTGAAAGGAAGTGCGTATATTTATTTGTTGTTTTATGTTGATGACATGTTGGTTGCTTCTATTTCTAGATCCGCTATATGTGAGTTGAAGATTAAGCTTTCAAAGAAGTTTGAGATGAAGGATTTGGGTGAGGCAAAGTGCATTTTGTGGATAGAGATCAGCAGAAACAAAGAGAAGGGCAGAATTTGTTTGACACAGGTTGCTTATTTGAAGAAGGTTCTATAGCGGTTTAATGTTAGCATGGATATGAAGCCAGTTAGTGACCTTTGGGAGCCCATTTGAAACTTTTAGCTGACCTTTCATTGAAAACAATTAAAGATAGAGAGCTAATATCGAAGACTCCATATGCGAGTGCAATTGGGAGCTTGATGTACGCATTGGTATGTACGAGGCCGGATTTGTCACAGGCGGTGAGCATAGTTTCGAGATACATGCATGATCTAGGGGTGGGTCATTGGGACGCCATGAGATAGATTTTGAGGTACATTGGAGGTACTCTCAATGTTGGTTTATGTTTTGAGCGGGACGTTAGAGGTGGGTAATTGTGTATTGGCTATGTTGATTCGGATTATGCTGGTGATTTGGATAAGTGCCGGTCTATAACGGGATATGTGTTTACTTTGACCCATGCACTAGTGTGTTGGAGATGCACCTTACAGTTTGTGGTGGCTTTGTTGATGATGGAAGCAGAGTATATGGTGATTACAGAGGCTGTGAAGGAGGCTATTTGGCTTCAGGGACTTTTGGAGGAACTTGGTGTTTAGCAGCGGTCCGTTACTATTCATTATAATAGCATGAGTGCTATTTATTTGGCGAAAATTAGGTTTTTCATGAGATGACAAAGCACATTGACATTCGCTATCACTTCGTTCGAGATGTTCTTGAAGATGGCGATGTGGAGATTGTGAAGGTTCACACGAAGGATAATCCGGTGGTTATGCTCACTAAGGTGGTTCCGAGCAAAAAGTTTGATCATTGTCGAAACTTGTTGAGGCCGTTGATGGCAATTTGGATAAACTACGGACAACTTGATCCCTTGGGAGATGGGGTACGTATGTAGTTATTTTGATGCAGCCGGTTTAGGTTCTCGACTTGTTGTGGATTGAGTCCGTTGTCGTGGATTTATTCCACTTCATACTGGACGCAACAAGTGGGATGTTTGTTTAGTATTGGTGTCAGCTTAATTTTGGGAAAACTTCACCAAGATGGAGAATTGTAGAAATAGCAAAAATATTAGTAAAGCTCAGAAAATTTGAAGCAGACATGCATGTGGGTGCTTGCCTGTAGACCGCGAGCTTTGGAGCGGTCGACCGTAAACGTGTACGAGTATAGGGTAGTTTATGGAGTTTTGATCGGTCGACTGCGAGGTTAGGTCTGGTTGACCGTGGACCCTGTAATGGATTTTCTTGGTTTCTATCGTTCTGTCTGGTCGAGGACGAGCTTTGGCGCGATCGACCACCAGTCGGGTTTGGACCTGGGCTTTATTTCCTGTTCTGATTTGGTTTGTGTTTTGATATATATTAAAATATGGTTTTAGGGTTTGGTTTATCAAAGAATAGAGAATGTTCTGAGCATATTGAGAGGGAGAATTTGTGAGCAAGTTGAGAGATCTTTTGGTTGGGTTAGTTTGAGTGTTTGAAAGATTTGTAACCCTTTGTACTCTCCTTGATTTAGTGGAATCTCTCCATCCTCTCCCCGTGGACGTAGGCAAATCGCCGAACCACGTATATCTCTGTATTTGCGATTGGTTTGTCATGTTTTGGATTGGATTGCACTCGTGTTTGGTTTGGTTATCTTCTCTCGTGCCTCACAAACTCGTTTGGTATGCGAGCACGCTTCCACAAAAGCGCGCAACAGGATCACCACCCTCTATACTTAAAAGTCATCTTTTACGCGTAAATTTTAAATTTATTTATATACAAACAAATAAATAGGATAAACAAAGAAGACATATTTCTAAGTCTAAAAAAATAGAATGTCTTTGTTTAATTATAAGGTATAATGTATAGTAAAAATTCAAAAAACATAAATGTGAGCACTTACCTTCAACCATTTTATCATCAATGAAACGTTGGGTTTTCGAGATCAAACCCCTGATGCGATTTGGAAATAGAGATAAGAGAAAAAGAAAACAATCACAAACACACAAGATTTTACGTGGTTCACTTCTCAATATGAGAAGCTACGTCCACGGCCGCCGTAGGAAAAATTTTTACTATTTTCTTCTCTTTTAAAATTTGCCCTAATCATCCCTTTAATATCATAAGGGTATTACAAATAGAAAACTAAAACAGGTCAAAAAAACCGAACCTTGGCCAAAACCCGATTCGCGATCGACCATCGCAGTCGACTGCGACGAACGATAGAGAGCAAAAAAATGTTTACAGGCTATCGTGGTCGACCACCAAAAGTCTAGAGACCAACACGATCGACCATCGCGGTCGACCGTGAATCTACCGAACTGAATCCTCGTTGTTGTTTTTATTCTTGAACTTCTTCGTCGTTGACTCTGTTCCTCCAACTTCTTCTATTTCCTCTTCAATCTGAAATATAGGGTAGGTCTGATAGTTAGGCTTCACATATCCTAACAATCTCTCACTTGGAGACTAACTATTAATCACTATCACCTCTCTCTGCGACGATGGCCTCCATATCATCAAGTAATGAGGCCAACTGAAGTTAAACACAACTTTAATTTCTCCGTAGTAACAACCTTCGTAAGCATATCAGCCGGGTTCTTACTTCCTTGAATCTTCACAAGTTCCAACATATCATCATCCAATGTCGACCTTATGAAGTGATAACGGACATGTATATGTTTGGTCCTGGCATGAAAAACTGGGTTCTTCGCCAAATGAATAGCGCTCTGGCTGTCACAATGTAAAACACTCTTTTCACTCTTCTGCTCCAACTCCTCCAGGAATCCCTGCAACCATATTAGCTCTTTTCTAGCCTCTGTCATAGCAACATATTCAGCCTCTGTAGTCGATGAAGCAATAATCTTCTGTAACTGGGAAACCCAACTGATAGCTGTAATACCCAAAGTAAACACGTATCCTGTAGTGCTTCTCCTCTGATCTATCTCACCAGCATAATCTACATCAACAAATCCCTACAGAACTAACTTGCCTCTCTTAAAGCATAAACAATTTTTTATAGTACCCCGCAGGTACCTAAGAATCCACTTTACAGCTTCCCAGTGCTGCTCTCCTAGATCTAACATGAATCTGCTCACAGCTCTCACTGCATGTGTAATATCAGGTCTCGTTCATATCATTGCATACATAAGGCTTCCAATAGCTGAAGCATATAGGACCTTCATCATGTAGTTTTTCTCCTTATCAGTCACCGGACACTGCTCTTTAGTCAATCTGAAATGACTAGCTAGAGGTGTGCTAATGGCCTTAGCATCACTCATCACGAATCTCTCAAGCACCCGCCTAATGTAATCGGCCTGAGATAACTTCAATGTGCCCAAAGACTTGTCTCTGCTAAACTTCATCCCTAATATCTGCTTCACTGTGCCTAAGTCCTTCATGTCGAACTCGCTAGACAATTGTTTCTTCAGCTTCTTGATCTCTCTCGTGTCTGAATCGGCTACTAGCATGTCGTCGACATATAATAACAAAATAATGAAACTGGTGTCAAATTTCTTGAAAAAACAACAATGATCAGCATTGCACCTGGAGTATCCGTTCCTATACATGAATCCATCAAACTTTTTGTACCATTACCTTGGAGCTTGTTTCAAACCATACAAGCTCTTTTTAAATTTGCACACCATCTTCTCTTTGCCTTTCTGAGTAAACCCCTCTGGCTGCTGCATGTATATCTCTTCCTCTAAGTCACCACGGAGGAAAGTTGTCTTTACATCTAACTGATCGAGGTGTAGGTTCTCAGCTGCAACAATACTCAGAACCGATCTGATGGTAGTCAATTTGACTACAGGAGAGATGATTTTCGTGTAGTCAACTCCTTCTTTTTGCTGAAACCCTTTGACCACCAATCTAGCCTTGTATCTCTTGGAACCATCATGTTCCTCTTTGATTCTATACACCCATTTGTTACTCAAGGCATTCTTTCCTGTTGGCAACTTTGCAGGTTCCTAAGTCTTGTTAGTGTTTAAGGACTTTATTTCATCTTTCATAGCAAGCTCCCACTTGCTTGCATCATCCACTCGACATGCTTCATCATAACTTTCTGGCTCTCCACTGTTACTCAATAATAGGTAATTCAAATAAGCTCTAGGCTGTAGTGATGGATACCTTGGATTTGGCTTGGGAACTCTTGTTGTCCGCCTCAACTCTATAATGGGCGAAACAAGGTCTGCATTTTTATTTGTCCCCTCTGAGGTAGTCTCCTTTATCAACTCTTCTTCTGCTTCTTCTGCTGCTTCCTCATCTGAACCGGCTTCAAGGTTGCCTCCATCTGAGGCATCATCTGACTCGAAGTATGTGGGCTCAAACTGTACTAAACTAGTGGACTAAGCGACATCATGATCTTTGTAGAGAACTGCTTCATTGAAAACCACATCCCTGCTTCTGATGATTTTCTTATTTTGCTCATCCCAGAACTTGTAGCCAAACTCATCACCATCATAGCCAATAAAATAGCATTTATAGGATTTAGAGTCAAGTTTATTTCTAACATGATCACTCAAATGAACATATGAAACACAGCCAAATACTCTCAGGTGAGAAAGGTTTACCTCCTTTCCACTCCAAACTTCTTCAGGTATTTTGTGCTCTAAAGGTACTGATGGTCCTTGGTTGATCAAGTAGGCAGCTGTGTTGACTGCTTCTGCCCAGAATTACTTTAGGAGTCCTGCTTATAGTCTCATGCTTCTAGCTCTCTCAGTCAACGTTCTGTTCATTTGTTCTGCTATGCCATTCTGCTGTGGTGTACCTGGTTTTGTTCTCTCCAATCTGATGTCACTGTCATAACAGAACTTCTTGAACTCTGAATCTTCATATTCACCCCATTATCTGATCGAAGCTTCTTGATCTTCAAACCGATTTTATTTTCTACTATAGCCTTCCACCTGTTGAAGACTTCAAACACTTCTGATTTGTGTTTCATGAAATAGACCTAAGTCTTTCTCGAGTGATCATCTATGAAGGTCACAAAGTATAACCTTCCACCAGTAGATTGTACTGATGTTAGACCCCACACATCTGTGTAAACTAGCTCAAGCTTCTCTTCTTTAGGAGTTCTGCCAACCCTTTTGAAGATTATTCTCTTGTGTTTCCCAAAGATACAATTTTCACAAAGGTCAAAATCAGCCGACCTCAAACCAGGTAACTTTCCATTTGACTGCATAACCTTCAGGCCTTTGCTACTGATGTGACGAAGCCTTTGGTGCCACAAATTTGGGTCTTCCTTACTTTCAGCCACTGCGATGGAGCCACGTGCATCTGTCGTCATATAGAGAGACCCAATCTTCGTACCACGGGTTACAACCATGGACCCCTTGGTAACCTTCCACGTATCATATACGAAGGTTGATACATTTCCCTCTTTTGCTAATTGTCCTATGTAAATCAGATTCTTCCTCAAACTAGGAACATGTCTCACATCACTCAGCTTCCATATAGACCCATTGAGTTTGATCTGCACAGCTCCTTTGCCAACAATATCACAAGGTTGATCGTCACCAAGATAGACTTTTCCTAGGTTTCCTGAAACATAACTCTCAAATAAATCTCTATTTGAGGTAGCATGAACCGACGCTCCTGAATCCAGCACCAACGATTCTGACTTGCTCTCCAACGAGCAAATAAGGGTATCATCTGATTCTTCTGAGGTGACGTTTTCTTCAGTCTTATTCTCCTTGTCCTTCTTGGTTTCTCTACACTGATTCTTATAGTGGCCAAACTTTCCACAATTCCAGCAATCAATCTCCTTCTTGCTCTTGCGATTTCTGAACTTTTATCTGTCGTTCCTTGAATTAGATCTTCCATGGCTATTCCCTCTATTTATGTTTCTGTTTCTGCCTCTGCTCTCAAAGTTCAATGCCGACCCTGAATTAGAAATTCCTACCTCTTGCCTTCTGATCTCCTCAGTCATAATCATGTCTACCACTTCTGAGAACTTCAGTTTCGATTTTCCACATGACCCACTAATCAAAATAATAGTACCCTTCCAACTGTCAGGTAATTAATTAAGTATCAAGAGGGCTTGGATTTCATCATCAAATTGGATATTGATGGAGTTTAGTTGATCCGTGATCTCATTAAACTCATTCAGGTTTTCCTTGAATTTCTGGCTCTCGGACGTCCTCAAATTAAACAACTTTTTAATGAGATGTACATTGTTCATCACAGATGGCTATTCATACATACTGGACAATGTCGCCATGAGATCCGCTATCGTATTCTGATTCTTGATGTTGAACACTACAGATTTTGACAAGGTCAACCTGATCACTCCAAGGGCCTTTCGATCTAATAGCTTCCACTCCGCATCCTTCATATCCGCCGGCTTCTCTCCTAATGGCATGTATAAATCCTTCTGATAGAGTTAATCCTCCATCTGCATCTTCTAGAATCCAAAGTTTGTCCCATCAAACTTCTCAATCTCGGATGTCTCCTTCTTAGATCCCATGTCTCCGACCTCAAATCGTTTGCGCTGAACCTGACAGCTCTGATACCACTTGTTGGGAATTTGAGATCAAACCCCTAATGCGATTTGGAAATAGAGATAGAAGAGAAAGAAAACAATCACAAACACATAAGATTTTACGTGGTTCACTTCTCAATGTGAGAAGCTACGTCAACGGCCGCCGCAGGAGAAAATTTTACTATTTTTGTCTTTTTTACAATTTGCCCTAATCATCCCTTTAATATCATAAGGGTATTACAAACAGAAAACTGAAACAGGTCAAAAAACCGAACCTGGGCCAAAACCCGATTCGCGGTCAACCGTCCCGGTCGACTGCAACGAACGACAGAGAGCAGAAAATGTTTACAGGGTATCGCGGTCGACCACCGAAAGTCCAGAGACCAACCCGGTCGACCGTTGCGGTCGATCGCAGAAAATCCAGAAGCCACCCTGAGTCTTGTGCACGTTTGCGGTCGACCGCACGCCACTCGCGGTCGACCGTGAATCTGCCGAACTGAATCCTCGTCGTTTTTTTTTTTCTTGAACTTCTTCGCCGTTGACCCTGTTCCTCCAACTTCTTTTGTTTCCTCTTCAATCTAAAGTATATGACAGGTCTGATAATTAAGCTTCACATATCCTAACATGAAATTATCAGAGTGTACGATGATGTAACTTAAGAATAATAATAATACAAATTCATTCTGAATACATTGGTTCATTACCCTAGTAATTTAACAAAGAAGAACAAATTCATTTATATGAATGTAGAATCTAATAAATCAATTTGAGATTGACCTTTATGAAGTAGAAGATTGACTACAGGGAACTCATTTTAGGTACTCTGTAATGAGGAAGATGATGATATAACATTAAGTGGTTATTAACACGATCACCACGACTTCTAAATTTATCTTAACTCCTATAATCATGTACAATCACTAAGTAGTTAACTTATAAGTTGAACAACACCATAATAATTTAGATTTTCCCTCTAGGTTTTTAAATTTTGAAATTATTTTGAATTGTTTGTTGCTATCGAAAACAAATTAGTTTATATTTGGGGGCTGATAATTGGGTGGTCGAGATTAAGGACAATGAATTGTTTAAATTGTTTGACACGCGTCAAAATCCTAAATTCAGAGTGTGTATCCGAGTGGTCAAGAATAAAGGTATTTAAGGGTTAGGATTAATTAATTGTTGTAATTGCATGACACGTGTTGGTATCTTGAATTTGGAACTCATATCCGGTGGTCAGGATTAAAGGTATTTAAGGGAAAGTGTAAAAATTTTCTCTATTGAGAAAATCTTACGTGGCAGCTTGAGGAGGAGTTTTTGTCACTGGGTTTCGCTTTATTGTGTACCGTAGTAAAAATAGCAGGATAGGGATCCTCTACTAATGAAGCTAATGAAGAGTTTTCTAATATCTTCTAATAGAATCTTGGCCTTTGATTTATCAATCAAAGGCCAAGATCTGCTCATGCGCAAAAGTAGGAGGATGATAAGGATGAGATCTTGGTCTTTGATTGATAAATCAAAGGCTATGATCTCTTTATTAGTAGATATTAGTAGAGGATCCATTAGTAGAGGATCCCAATCCAAAATAGCAATATACCACAAAAATTAAATGAAGAGACAAAGACACAGGATTTACGGGTTTAACAATCACATACACCCACTAAAAGAGAATTAAGTCTTCTTTATTCTAAAGATTACGATATAATATATTCCTATGATCTAACATAGATCCTACATGAAACCCTCTCAATCTCACTAAAATATCTCTCAAACCCTAACTTTCTCCCCTTAGTTCTCTCTACTTCTCTCTGACAACATGTCTCTACTTCTCTCTGACAACATGCGTGCTACTCTTCTTAGCTTAATCTCTAAAAACCTAGGCCTCGAAGACCTCTTTTATAGGCCTCAAACCTGGGTACAATATCATATAGGAGTCCTAATTCAAATATAATTCCAAAATAGAGCAAAATAGGAAATTGCTAGAATCGCCTATAACCGATCAAATCGATCAGTCTAATTGGCCGATGTGATCGGTTAGTATAGCGGCAAAGGATTCAGCCAGTCAGAGAAAAAGAAAGCTCAAAGAGATATTCATCAATTTAGAAATTGAGATAATATCAAGGGCAAAATAGGAATACAAAAGGATTTACATGATTTAGCAAATATGGACTCAGAACAACTCTGAAAATCATGTTGGCACATTCCAACTCTTTATATCTCTCAAAGGAATATGTATCAGAACTCATTACTTGACTCATGACATTTCAAAACTCTTAACACTGATATACTATATCACAGACGTACTATATAATCATCATGAGCATAAGCATACACAAAAATATATACAAGGCTAACTTCCGACAAATATGAGAAGCTTACACATGTGTGACGTCAATTTTAAAACGGGTTAACTGTGAACTGACCCTATGGACCTATATGGTATCGCCCAATAGCAGATAGCTAACCCTTGAATGTATTTTAACTTTTAAAAGAGTCAAAAAGTTTCAAAGATGTGAATAGACCCCTTAGAATTCTAGTGAAGAATGATCATGATTGCTAATTTCTTTCGATTCGACTCTTAAAGGAGTCAAGGAGATATAGGTACGCATCTTAATGCTACGGAGGCTCAAGGAGATATTGTTCTGGATTCTCATTGGGCAGAACAAGTGACTGCTCCTATTGTTATGTCACCAGAGATAATTCCTCGTCAAGAAAACAAGTCTGCAGCAGAAAAAGGGAAAGACGTTTTGGAATCTTCAGCTTCTATTTTGAAATCAACGCCTTTTCAGGCATCTCCAGTTGTCCCTTTTCTCCCTAAGGAAACAATTCAAATTCAAACAGAAGCTGTTATGGATGAGGATCCTAAAGCTTTAATTCAGGAGGAAGTTATGCCAGTAAATCAGGAAGATGCCTTACAAGGTGGTCCTGCAGCTGTCCCTGATTCTGTATCTGATTTCCCATTTCAAGTGGTTAAGCAAACATGGAATGGACGCACCATCTTTATTGAAAAATCAACTTGGCAAAAATATGTTGGCGGGAAATCAGATTCAGCTAATTCAAATTCTTCGGCTACTTCTTTCCCGCCAAAGCAAACAGCAACACCCTCTGTTCAGTTTTCAAGCTCTGTTCCTCCTGGGTTTTCTAAGAGGATGACATCCACAACATCGTCCCCCTCTGTCCGAAAGACTTATCTTAGCAGAAAAAATAAAAGCTTCTTAAAGCTTGCCTCTTCCTCTAAAAAGATTGCCACCGCGTCTAAGAAAGGTACTTGTTCTACATCTTCTTCTTATCCAATTTCTGCTCTACCCATTAATTCTTTAAACAAAAAAACTCTTGATCTTGTTGCTGAAAATTGTGGAGTTACTCTATCGGATGAATCCTTGAACTTGATTAAATCAAGAGAGGTGGAGAGACACAGAGAGGCCATATGATATATGCCTGTTCTTAGACAGTTATGGTAGGTTTTTCAGTTCTCTTTATCAATGAAATTTACATCATGGAATGTTTGTGGTCTTAATGACCCTGTTAAAAGGCGTTTGGTTAGGGATTTCTTGTCTAGTAATTTGATTGATGTTGCTGGTCTACAAGAAACTAAACTTTCAGATCCTACACCAAGGAAACTTCAGTCTATAGGTGGTAGGAGGCTTTCAGAGTGGTGTTATCTAAACTCTACAGAATCAAGAGGAGGTGTTCTAGTAGGATGGTCTGATGCTTTTTCTTTAATTCAGTCACATGTGGGAATTTTCTCTGTCTCAGTTCACCTTCTCCACAAGCCATCTAATTGTTCCTTCACTTTTACATCAGTCTATGCTCCTACAGATAAAGAAGATAGAAGAGTTTGTTGGTGGGAGTTAGACCGTACTCGTTTTATTCTTCCTGGACCTTGGGTTCTCTGCGGAGATTTTAATGTCACCTTAACCTCTGACGAACGCAATGGCCGAATTGGATCTCCTTCAGACTTTAAGTCCTTCAGGGACTTCATCACTTCTACTTCTTTGATTGATCTACCTTTATCTGGACGGAATTTTACATGGTCAAATAGAAGGAAAAAACCATCAATGGCAAGGTTAGACAGATTTCTTATTAATTCAGAATGGGACACTAAATTTCCTTCATGCATTCAGTTCTCCCCTCCTGCATTTGGGTCTGATCACTTCCCTATTATTCTTGATACTGGAGGTTTGAAAAAAATTTCCCCTCTTTTTCGTTTTGAGAGAAGTTGGCTTCATAACACAGAGTTCATTCCTTTTGTTTCTTCATGTTGGCTCTCTTTCAAAGGTCAAGGAAACCCAATGGATATCTTCATCTTGAAACTAAAACTTCTCAAAAGACGTCTAAAATGGTGGAAAAAAAATATCTTTGGTTGTATATTTGCTAGGAAGTCGGATATTCTAGCTAAAATCAATGCTTTTGATTTACTAGAAGAGCAAAGACCTCTTACAGACTGGGAATTTAGTGAAAAAGAAAATTTGCAAAAATCTTTCACTAATATTTTTAAAGAAGAAGAGACATACTGGCATCAAAGGTCTCGTGTCCAATGGTTAAAAGAAGGTGATTCCAACACTGCCTTCTTCCATAAAACTGCCTCGTTTCATAGGAAAGCCAACTTCATTGCTTCTGTTAATTACCAGGGCAGAGATTTTATAGGATCTGATGATGTTGCAAAGGCCTTTTACCAGTACTACCGTGATCTCTTTGGGAAGAGTAAAAACAATTGTTTTCCGATCGATTGGAATTCCTTATATCCTGAACAAGAGTCTAATCTGTTGTCTTTAGAAGAGCAATTCACTGAGTCAGAAATAAAAAAAGCAGTGTTTGGAATGAATGCAAATAAAGCCCCTGGGCCAGATGGATTTTCTATGGGTTTCTATCAAACCTTCTGGAATTTGATTAAAGATGATCTTGTTGCTTTAATGCATTTTCTGCATGATAATCCATCTCATCTTCACAGGATTAATAAAGTTTTCATATCTCTAATTCCAAAGATTAAGGATTGCACTATGGTGAAAGATTTCAGACCTATTAGTCTTATCAATTGTATTCTCAAGATTTTCACTAAAATCTTGGCAAATAGATTATCAAATCATATGCCATCCTTAGTTGCACCTACCCAATCAGCTTTTCAAGCGGGCAAATCTACTCTTGATTCTATTCTACAAGCAAATGAAATGACACACTCTTGTTCAAAAAGGAAAAAAGAAGTTGCTATGTTCAAAATTGATTTTGCAAAGGCCTTTGATTCCATAGATTGGTTTTTCCTTGTTGACCTGTTAAAAGCTAGAGGGTTTGGTGGCAAATGGTGTTCTTGGATCTCTAATATTATATCATCTTCCATTTGTTCTGTTCTTGTCAATGGCTCACCATCTAAATTCTTTTCTTGTAAACGTGGTCTCAAACAAGGTGATCCTCTTTCTCCAATGTTATTCAATGTTGCTGTTGATGTCTTGCATAAAATGATCATGAATAATGTTGAAGAGGGTCTTTATCGCCTCTTGGACTTCGGGAACCTCTCAACCATTTAAGAATACTTCAATTTGCCGATGACACACTTCTCTTTGTTAGAAGCTCTTCAAAGGATATCTCCATTCTTAAAGCTATTCTTTATCTCTTTGAGGACATTTCTGGCTTGAGCATTAATTATTCAAAATCATCTCTTATATACTTTGGAAGGTCTTCTTATAAAGCACATAATCTTGCTTCTTCTCTGGATTGTAAAGTTGAACATTTACCTATCAAATATCTTGGCCTACCTCTTAAATATGGCAAACTTTCAAAATCAGACTGGCAACCCTTGTTGGATAATCTCTTTAGAAAGTTAGCATCCTGGAAGAAAAACACTTTGTCTTATGGAGGAAGGCTAACTCTTCTGAATTCAGTTCTCACATCAGTCCCTCTGTATTTTTTATCTTTCTATAAGCTACCAAAATGGCTTGTCAAAGAAATTGACAAAGTCAGGAAATACTTTCTTTGGACAGGTTCAGCAGGAACAAAAACCATCAAATGTCTAGTAAATTGGAAAAAGGTTTGTTTAAGTAAAGAAGAGGGCGGTTTAGGTGTCAAGGACATTAACTTGTTCAATGATTCCTTATTATCTAAATGGTTATGGAAATGTCTTGATAAAAACTCTTCAACAGGTCTCTTTATCCGCAAACTATATGGCATTGAGGGTTCTTTGTTGCAATCCAGGAAATACAATGCATCAAATTCACATTTTTGGAATGCTGTTTTATCCTTCAAGGATGTTTTTCTCCACAACGTCAAGTGGTCAATTGGCTCTGGAGATAATGTCAGATTCTGGGAAGATAAGTGGATAGGGTATAATACCCTTGCTAGTATTTTTCCTGAATCTTATAGATTAGCCCTCTCCTCTAATGTCTCTGTCAAAAGTCAAGGAAATTTCTATGATAATAAATGGCAATGGCACTTGTTGATGAGAAGAAGTATCTCTCCTGGAGCTCAAGCAGAAAAAATGAGTATTCTCAATCTTATCAATAACTTAGACATATCTCAAACCTATGATCAACCTCTTTGGACTCTTACTTCTAACATGCAGTTCTCTGTAAAGTCCTTCTACAATTTTCTAAATCAAAGAGGAATAACCAGCCCACTATATAAAGTTATCTGGAATCCTATTGTTCCCTCCAAAGTTCGTATCTTTCTTTGGCTTCTTACAAAGAACAAATTGCACACAAAAGATGTTTTACATCTAAAAGGGTGGACTGGTGACTTAACTTGCTCTTTTTGTGGTTTGGAACCAGAGTGCAGAGATCATTTATTTCTTTCATGTCCTATAACCATGCAAGTTTGGGATCATTTCAGGAAATACTTCTTACCATTCAATTGGTCATTTGCTTTGGATGAACTCTTGCTCTGTCTTGAAATTTTACACGAGCCTAAAGGGCTTCTTTGGCGTTCTATTCTTGCTTCAGTTTGCTAGAATTTATGGTTAACAAGAAACAAATGCATTTTTGATCAAGCTCAATTCTCCTTTAAATCTATTATTAATTCTTCAATATCTGCCCTGTATGATTGGGCAGGCTCTGCAAGAGGATCGGCATCACAGAAGCTTAAAGTCAAATTGGAGGAAAAACCGATACCAAGAAGCATATGATATTTTAGAAGTGTTGTGACTGAGATTTGTTTTGGGAGCTTTTGTATTAGATATACTCTTTGATCTTTTCTTTTGTGCTATTGGGTTATAGAAAGTTTAGTTTCTCTTTACTACATATATGGCTGGCTTTTGTTCTTTCCTATATCTGTGTCTACGGTGAATGACGACAAGGCCCTCTCTTCACCTTCATGGATGTTTGAAAGAAGAAAGTCATATATCACTTGTTTTGAGAAACTACTTTTTCTATCCTCCAATCTACGGATACACCTTGTATCCTACTTTTGTAGCAAATCTTGGTTTTTAATATAATTGACAGGGTATATCCCTTGTTTTCTCTCAAAAAAAAAAAGGAGTCAAAATATTCACTAAGAGGGGTCCATTTGGACAAATAGAACTACAAAGATCTACCTACAACTGGATAATATTGCACGAGAGATCTTAGCGACAATCGCTTTGAGCGACCGGCAATGAACATTATTGCTATCAAGCTGCCACGTGTCCCATTTGATACAGTGTAACATGGTTACCAAACATATCCAACATTTCATACCTATTGGCTATTGAATGTTTTATCATCAACATTAAAAGTTCTAATATTCTACTCTTTTAAGAGAGTACATTATAAAACTTGATGAAAGAAAATTGTATTTGTCCTCATTATCTTCGGCTACTACTAGCAATCATAATTTTTTGTCATTGTTAAATTTAATGTTGAGATATTATGGATAAATTTCACAAGCACCCCTTTAACTTTCCATTTTTGAGATAATACCCCATAATTTTAAAAACGTCACAAAACCCCTTTTTAAGTTTCACCTATTTTGAGATATCCCATAAATTCCGAAATTTCACTAAAGCCGCCTTAAATTTCATGTGTTTCATAAAACACCCAAACGTGTTTAATTTTTTAATTAACCTTGTAACAGTGGTAGATGAATCATAAAATGATCAAAACATTCATTTCAAATTAACACTCTAATTAAAAAATTAATGTAAAGTATTAATTAAAAACTAAATCACTTAAATGTCTAATCCTAAGTAAAGGGTTTTTTTTTTTTTTGAATTTACCTTTAAATTCTATTGAAAGGATATGTAAAGGGTTTTTCCTATTTAGCTAGCGAGAATCACGTCATGTCACGTGCACAGTCAAAACGAACGTTGCTTGTTCCGGGGTTATCTAGCAAAACTTAAAAAGAGTTAATGACAATTAAACTGGGAGGCGCTACAGGCACACCCTTAGGCACACCACTAACCACACTCCCCCCCCCCCCCCCCCCCTCTACAGTGCAGCGGCCTCACATGTGATTTTTTTTAAAAAAATCACATATGGGGCCGAAAAATCACATGTGGGGCCGCTGCACTGTAGCAAGAGGGGGGAAGTGAGGTTGGTGGTGTACCTAAGGGTGTGCCTCTATCATTTTCCTTTTAAACTTAAGAGGGTAATCTAAAAACATGGTTAAAGTGCAGCTTTCGTATTCGTATTTTTCCTTAAACTTTAGTCTCTTATATAAATAGAGTAGATTAGTAATAGAGTAGAATAATAATATAGTAGAATAATGAAATATTTAAAGTAGGGCTTGGAATGCAGAAACCGCATAAAGTAAGTAGAGCATGCAAATAAGTATGAAATATTATCATAGTTTGGTAACCGCATCAAATCAAATGGGACGCAGGCTGCAATTACCCAGAGCGTCGATCGGCAGTTGCTTGGCCGCTAGCATTTCTCACTTGGGAAATATATACATGAAAATCCAATTAAGAAATAATTTGAGTTTCAAACACACCGA
This sequence comes from Asparagus kiusianus, assembly GCA_022839385.1. Taxonomy (NCBI): domain Eukaryota; kingdom Viridiplantae; phylum Streptophyta; class Magnoliopsida; order Asparagales; family Asparagaceae; genus Asparagus; species Asparagus kiusianus. Next base: position 661,056 of record BQKN01000102.1, on the reverse strand, counting down.
AAAGCAGAAAGTCTATAACCATGGCCTCTTTCTTGTCATTATGATGGTATTAGTAAAATTTGTTTAATCATTTTATGTTTGAATGAGTCCAAATCTTAGTCTAGTTAGGTTCAAATTTAGGGTATTTTTACATAAACTTTAGAATTATTTCAGTCTTATATATTTAGTTTACAATATATAATTAATTAGAGGTTGTTGTAGTCTGATGAGGATGTTTATGATGATTACAATTTCTATGAAATAAAAGTATGGCAAATCATCTATGAATTACACCCATTTTCACTTTTTATGTAGATTTTAATGGAGAAGAACTGAATGCAAGTACAGAACACAAAAAGGAAAGTAACACACAAATATATACTTGATTTTAAAACAATAAAAAAATCTCAAACGACTAAGGGGGTGTTCGTTTCACCAAAAATTTTGGCATTTGGTATGGATTATAAGTTTTTGGATCAAAAAGTGAGTTTTTTTGTAATTTGGGATTTCATATATAGTGTTTGTTTTAATAAAATTTTTAGAATATTGAATCCCAAAAGTGCAAAAAGTGCCCAATTTTTAGAATTTACAAAATCCTCTCAATTGGAGAGGATTTGACAAATCCTAATTTTGTCTTTTTGTGGGAGGTAACCTCACCGAGATAGCATATTCATCATATTACAAAATATTACTGTCACGCCCCGCTTCCCAAAATACCCGGGAATCGGAACGTGAACAAGCCCGCGACGTATTAGATTGAGAAGAAATATACAATATCTTTTTTTTTCTTTTTTTTTCTCAATCCAATACGCTAAGCGTCTGGAAATAAATACAATGCGAAGTCACAGGTCCCCGATTACAATCAGCAAGAATATAATAGACAAACTCAGAATAAAAATATCATATCACAAATAGGATAACATCCGAGACATAATAAATTAGGTCAAACGTGCCCTTATACAAAAACTATCTGAATAAAATACTGGAGAATATAAAAATACACTGATCAAAAGGAAATGAAGGTGCTACAAAACAAACTGAGAGGAAATAACTAACTACGGCTTCTTTTTCTGCTCCATCTGCTAGACACTCCTGCTGAGAATACTCGGCTCTGGCGTATCTCCAAGCTGGACCTGTTCTTTCTCTAAGTCTGACGTACACCAGAGAAAACAGGTGTACGTCAGGTGCATGGCGCACGGCAAGACCCCATAAAAGAAAATAGAACGAACGAAAACCCAAGCGAAAAACGATACGATAACAGAAAGACAAAGAAAACGTACAACTGAAAATCTAACAAAATCAATCAAGTAACAAGTCGATCATGCAACTAGCGAACAGAACAATCAACCAACCAACATGGTCATACAACTAGATAGAATTAATACTTAAAAATCTACAACAAGAGACGTAGTACGTCGAGCGAAATAATCCAAACAAGGAAACCCTCATGTATATACCATATGTCTCGAATTGTAAATTATTAAATATTAATCCCGATCTATGTATGAAAAGAAACACAACTGGACTACATCTCACAAGAACTCATACTTAGCCAAGAACGAGGTCAAGTAACTAGTCTCCTATAACAGGTCACTGGTCACATCTCACACAGAGTCAACGCTCCTATCACCGGATAACTGGCTGTTCACAAATCCCCTACGCGCATCCAATCCCGCGAAACAGGCGGCTAGAGGACTACACGCAATCCGATCTCAGCCCGGTCCGAACTCAGGCAAAGCTCAGGTGACGAAACAAGTCACGGATCAAAGTGACGAAACATGCCACTTTGTCCAACAAACCAACCCCAGGACGAAACAGGTCTCTGGTACGAGTCTGGAAGATACATCAACAGCCTTATCCGATCACATGAACATTAACTTTCCCATCCCAACTCTTCTCGTTTTTTTCTAAGTCAACCATAATTCTCATTGAACTCGGGTTCACCACCTAAACTCAGTCAACATACACACATGTCACTAAGTCTGTTCATGACGCACGAGACCACTAAGTCATGAACTGCTAGGGGTTCTCAAACACAATGGGAAGCAATGAGTACAACCAATCATGCGCAACGATATCATGGCATATCACATAATCAAGATTAAGAATTTGAATCATAAAATTGTTCTAAAATAATATTCTGAAATAATGAATTTATTTACTTCAAAATAATTTCTTTTACAATTTAAATTCTTTTAAGTTAATTTCAAAATAATCCCTTTTTCCAAAATAAGTTATTTTCTTATTATAATAATTCTAAAATAATCTTTTTAAAAGAATAATTTCATAAATTTAAAAATAATCGTTTTATAAGATAAATCATCATTAATTCAAAATAGTCTATTTTCCCAAATAATTTCTTTTTAAAAATATTTTATCATTCTAAACTGATTTCTTCCACAAGATAATTTCAAAAATTATTATTATGATTATTCTAAAATGGTTCTTTTTCCAAGATAATTCCTTTTAAATTATTATAATTTTCCTAAAATAATTTTGTTCTTAAATAAATTCTTTTTAATTGATATAATTATCCAAAAATAATTTTGCTGCCGAAATAATTTCTTTTAATTCATTATAATTATTCTGAAAATGCTAATTATCATAT
>BQKN01000102.1:637359-648469 GCA_022839385.1 Asparagus kiusianus | reverse complement strand
TATATATATATATATATATATATATATATGTATGTATATATTATTATTATTTATTTAAATCCTTTTTTCTCTCTCTTCTCTTTTCTTCCCCAACCCGCCGCCTGACCCCGATCGCCTCGCCTTATCTCCCCTCCGCGCCACCCGACCACCCAGTCGAGCACCTCCCCCGTCGAGCCCACCGCCTCTGCCCTCTTCACCAACTAGTCATCGTCCCCTCTACCTGTTGCTCCCCTCCGCCGACCAGCAACCTCGCCACCATCTCCAGCCACCTCCACCTGTAGCCTTCAAAGTCACTTCCGCGACCGCCGTCAGCCCCATCGAAACCCCATCGCGCCGACCTCCCGTTGCCCGAACCCCGACCTCCTCTTCCCTGCAGCGACGCCCAGTCCCCTCTCTCCCTCCGTCAAACTCTACCAGATCCGCCCCTCCTCATTGCGCAACCCGACCAGCGTCCCCATTGGCCGCACCTCAGTCCCCATTACCCCCTTCACCACCAACTCGTCGCCACCACAGTAGCCCGCTGCCCCTGTCGTTGTTCGCGTTGAGATCCCGCTGTCAGCTTCCCCCTGTTCACCGAGCCGCCGACCACTCAGCCCCGCGCTCACTACTGTCCTCGCCGTCGACATCTCTGATGACCTCTCCCGCTGATGGCAGCCCCCAACAGCTCTGACCGACGCTCTTCAGACCCGCGTCAGATCTGACCCGCGCCGTCAGCATCAATTCGTTCAACAAAACCCGAGGCAATATCCCATTACTCATTGACTCGTCCTTACAGATTTTGATATAGTGTTAATTAAGTACATGCATAGATTAGTTGTTATGTGAATTTTGTGACGTATTTATCTGCGTGGGTTATTTGGTGAATAATATTTATTTAAATCATAGTTGTGTGATAAATAGTATTTTCGGAATAATGATAATGAAGTGAAAGAATTTATTTTGATAATGGAATCATTTTAGAGAATTTATAATATTTAAAAAAAATTATTTTGAGAAAAAGAATTATTTTAGAATAATAATTGATGAGAAATAAATTTAAAGAATTTATTTTGGAAAATAGAATATTTTGGATTATTATAATAAGAAATAATTTTTAAAAGAAATTATTTTGTGAAAGGAATTATTTTCTGAATTACATAGTTGATGTTCATGATTTATAATTCTTAGACTTGATTATCTGATATGCTATGCCACCATTGTACGTGATTGGTTGTTTCATTTATTATTTCTTATTGTGTTTGAGAATCAGTAGCAATTCGTGACTTAGTGGCCTCGTGCATCATGAACAGACTTAGTGACATGTGTGGGTGTGTTGACTGAGTTTAGGTGGTAAACCCGAGTTTTAGTGTGGATTATAATTGTTGATTTATAAAAATAAGAAGAGCTGGGATAGGAAAGTCTTAGTTCATGTGATCGGATATGACTGTTGATATATCTTCCGGGCTTGCACCAGTGGATCGGTGTCATCACTGGGGTTAGTTTGTTGAGTCACAGTGGATCGGTGTCACCACTGGGGCTGGTTGGTTGGGTCAAAGTAGATCGGTGTCGCTACTTTGGTTCATGAATTTATTTGATTGAATACATGTAGGGGATATGCGAACAGCCAGTTATCCGATAATGTGAGCGTTGACTCTGTGTGAGATGTGAACCGGTGACCTGTTATAGGATGGCTAGTTATATGACTTGTTACCAGTGGATCGGTGTCATCATTGGGGTTGGTTTGTTGGGTCAAGGCGAATCAGTGTCGTTACTTTGGTTAGGATTTATGGATTCTTGTGAGATGTAGATCAGTTGTATTTCTTTCATATATAGATCAGGATTAATATTTAATTATCTATAATTTGAGACATATGGTATATACATAAGGGTTTCCTTGTTTGGATTATTTCGCTCGACATACTACGTCTCGAGTTGTAGATTTTTAAGTATTAATTCCATCTATTTGTATGACATGGTTACCTGGATGATTATTCTGACGGCTAGCTGCTTGATCGACTTGTTACTTGATTGATTTTGTAAAATTTCCAGTTGCACATTCTTTTGTCATTTCTGTTATCGTATCATTTTCCACTTGGGTTTTCGTTCTTTTTTTCTTTTGTGGGGTCTTGTCGTGTGCCATGCACGCTGACGTACACCTGTTTTCTCTGGTGCATGTCAGACTTAGAGGAAGAACAGGTTCAGCTGGGAGATCGTCAGGAGCCAGAGGATTCTCAGCAGGAGTGCCATGTAGACGGAGCAGAAGAAGGAGTCGTAGCCTAGTCTTTTCATTTATTAGTTGATGGTTCCAGTTTACTTTTGTAGTTCTTTCCATTCTTGCTTGATCGTTATATTTTATTTTCTCCAAGTATTCTTTTGTTCAGATTTGTATAAGGGCATGTTGACCCGAATATTATGTCAGGGATGATATTTTATCTGTGATATATATTATTTTATTTTGTGTTATTCATTATATTCTCGCTACTGTGATCGGGGACCTCTGACTTCTCATTATATTTATTTCTTGACGCTTAGCGTATTAGGTTGAGGAGAAATAGTTATTTTTATTTTTCTTCTTAATCTAATACGTCATGGGCTTGCTCACGTTCCGATTCCTATGTATTTTGGGAAGCGGGGTGTGACATAATCCTATGTTTTCATCTTAGGGGCAGTTTAGTTGTTTACCAAAACAAAATCGGAAATGGAAAACTCACATTTCAACTCATTTCAAGAGATTTCAAGATATTTCCCGTATTTTTTTTTGTTTGTTTCACAATAAAATCACTGTCACGTCACATAAGAAACAAATCTAGCCACAATAGTAACAGCGTTTCGATTTCTATTTCTTGTGTCTGTTTGAACATAAAAAAAGGAAATGGAAATCAGCTGCAATAGTAACAGTATTTCTAGAAAATTAAATAATCTATTTTATTCACAGTCATCATTTCAACAGTGTTTTTAGTAATTAAAAATTCATTGAAGTAATATTTCTAAGTGTTTTCAAAGGTTTTTGGTGGGAAAACATTTTTCTTAAAATTCTGACATGGCATCCTACGTGGCACCATTATTTTTTTAAATCACAAAACGAAACAAACATGTAATTCGAAAATCGGTTGAAACCAAATCCTACGTGGCAGGGTGGGATTTCTTGAAATCTGATGTGGCGGGGGCGGGGGAGTTCTCTTTTTTTTTGGCAAACAAATAGCCCCTTATAATATGCACAAATTCACATTATTTTATACCCTTATAATTTTAATTATTAATTTTCACTTTAATGCTATATCCCATGAGGCTAATAATTTCCTAAGAAAAGATCATATACTAATTACCATGGATCTTAACTATAAGATTTTTTTCCAAGGTAATACTATTATACTCTATATGTTTATGTTCTGGATTGTCAAAGAAATCTATGAAATAGTTAATTACTATATTTTATGCTAGTATGTATGTTGTTCATGGTAGAGTAACTTGTTATTTTTTAGATATAAAATTGCTTTATAGCTAACTTTGACTATTTCACATAACATGAGATTTGTTCATGTATTTAAATTATGTTAATTGTTTTAATGAGCATGAGTTCCTATTTATTTAAAGATCCTTCTCCATTTCATTCGATTACTCTTTCAATTTTGAACTTTTTTAGCTCAATTGCCTCAGTTACACCTTCTATCAGGGCTCATCTCTATTTTATAGTATCTATGCCAGTGTTACTCTAACAATATGTAGTTATTCTATTTAAGTCTGTCAAAATAGTTGCAAGTGGTGAAGACCCTAAATCTTTTGAAATGATATATAATAAATATCTCATAATAAAATATCAAAACACTTAAGCACCACATATTTGAGTAGTTTTACTCACATAATTATTTTTAACCAACATACCTATTGAACATCTCAAGGGCTCGCAATTGGTGAAGACCCTAAGTATTTTAAAATGATATATATTGAACATCTAATGATCAAAACATCAAAAGAACTTAAATATGGCCAAAACTAATTTATACCACTTTTTGCGTGTGCCTATAAAGAATAATATTATAAATATAAAATATTTAAAATGAAATGTATTAAATTAGAATTTAGTTTCAAATTAGGAGCTCTTATTTGAGTAATGTTATGTACATAATTCCTTTTACTTATCATACATATTGAACATTTTAAAAGCATAAATATCCAAGTTTTCACTTTTCAAACTACTTTTTTAGTCATAAAATATTAAAACAAAAACCCTTTTCCACTAAGTTGGTTGCATATAGTAAAATATTACATTTTCCTATTTGGTATAGTCAATTATTAAACAAATGATATATTTCATGCTTAGTGCAGATAACTATGTGAATAAAGTAAACTAGTTTAAAGGCTAAATATCAACAAAATGACCCCCATTAACTTTGAATGATAATCAGATAATCCCGCGTAACTTTAAGAATATCATAAAATCCACTAAAATTTAGGGGTTATCAAAAAACCCCTTTAAATTTGAGATTTTATCGGAGAAACCACTCTAAAAATGAAAATCTTAGGGGAATTTTCTGATAAAATCTCAAAGTTGAGGGGCTTTTCTGATAAGATCTAAAATTTAAAAATGGTTTCTCATAATCACTACTTAATGAGATTTTATAATGTTATATCTAAAAAATATTGGATTAATTTTATAAAAACCTCATCAACTATTTTAATATGACGAAACCTCTTCAGTTTAAGTTTATTGCAGATAAACTACCTTAATTGCAAAATCCTCAAAATTAACATTACTAATTCATGTGAAGTCAAACGACCGAAGTACACCCAAATAACCCAATATGTTTTATGTTTTTTCACTTAAGCCCTGACAATTTTAGCAAAAAACCCAAAATAATGATTGTTTATAATTTTAAGATCTTTTTAGAGGTTTGTTTGTACTTATTGAATTTTCAAGAGTTTGATTGTAATTTTTAGATTTTAGAGAGGTTTGTGTCTGATGTATGATTTTTCGAAGGATTGTTTATACTTTTTATAATTTTTTTAGGTTTTTGTAATCTTTTCTAGGTTTCTTTGAAGTTTTCTAACTTAAAAGGTCCATTTATTATTTTTAAGAGGTTGTTTGCAATTTAAACTTTTTAGGATGCCATTTGTAATATTTTTAGTTTTTATGATATTTTTTGTAATTTTTAAATATGTTTATTTGAATTTTTGAATTTTTTAGGGTTGTTTATAATTTTTAATTTTTAAAGCAGTTGCTTTCCATTTTTTGGATTTTTAAGAAGTTCTATGTAATTTATGAATTTTGTGAGTCATTCATAATTTTAGAACTTTAAGAGTTGTTTTTTTCAATTTTAAGATTTTCAATGTTTCTACAATTTTAATTTTTAGGGGACTATATGTTTTTCTATAAATTTTCTGAGTGTTATTTGTAATTTTAGTAGCTATTTGTAATGTTTTATTTTTTTTGGTTGTTTATTAATTTATGGTTAACTTGCAAATAAGATCGATTTGAGGGGTATATACTATCCTTAAGGGTTAATTTTAGTCGATGTGAAATTTGAGGGTAAAGCCATTTTAGAACTTAAATGTAAAAATTCAAAATATTTTGGGAGCCTTCTAAAATTATCTAACTTACTATGGATTTAATGAGAACTGCGGATATTTTGGGAGTTTAATGTTAATTTAAAGTTCTGAGAGGTTCATTAAAATTTACTTTTTAAAATAATTAAGGAGGGACAATGATAATTTTTTAGATTTTTATAATTGTGGATAGTTAGAGCTTGATTAGAATTAACAAAAATTTAATTATTAAAATTTTCTACTTTTTGGTGAATAGTAATTTTTTGTAATGGATATGAATAGTTTTAATCTAATGAGAATTCCTAGGAAGATAGAATTAGTTAGACTTATATCATCTTTTAATAGGATAGAAAATTAATTTCTCTATTTGATCTCTTTTGATATCAAATTTTGGTTAAAGATTTTATCTTTAAATTATTTTAATATATTAGGATAAAATTAAAATGTAATATCCATAAGGTTTAAGGGTAAAATTGACCATAGAAAGTTTTTCTCAAACTCGCTCTTTATAAGGAGTATGATATGAGAAAAATTGATAAGCTAGGTACCAAGCATAACTTTGTGTGCTTGGTAGTAAGGTGGCATATTCCTCTCCACTCATTAAAATTGGGACCCACATTTACATGGTTTGAAGAGTGGTTGGTAATTAGAATAAGTGGATGGGAATATGACACCTCATTACCATGCAAAAAATTTGTGTTTTGTACTAAGTATACCCATCTCTCTCTCTCTCTCTCTCTCTATATATTATATATAGCGCGTTTCTCATGCGCACTGATGCGTACGCATCTAACCTGTTTCGTCGAAAGCAGGGCTTTTTTGAAAAAACCAACTAACCATTGAACAAAAGCTCGAGCTCGTGACTCCTCTTCTCGTGACCGTACTACACCTCGAAAGCAGGGGCCTTTTTGAAAAAAGGCAACAACATGTGATGAAGTCCACTCTTCTCTCGTGACCACTCTCTCTCTTCATCAGTTAAAACCCTTATCCCCAAAATTCCCAAAATTGATTCTCCTCCATCAAGCCACCGACTTCCCCCATTTCTCCTCCTCCGTCAAGCCATCGACTTCCCCAACTTCGCCGACCGCGACATCCCCATCACCCGCCGACCGTGGCCGATCTCCTTCGAGCTCAAGCTCTCTCTCGAGATCCCCATTTCTCCTCCTCCATCAAGCCACCGACTTCCCCCAACTCAGGTAAGGATCACACCCATTCCAAGCTCATTACAGGTTTTGAGTAGGATTTTTTGATTCTGTTATGGAGATCGATTTGGTTGTTTGTTTACGTTTTGTTGGATTACAGAGGAAACTAAACTCCATTAAACTTCCTTACAGCTCTTTGTTTATCTTCAAGCTTGTTATGGATTAGCTTGATCTCCTCCCAAAACCCTTGGACATTACTGTTATTCCTCTAAAAGTACCCTGACCTTATCTCTTAACAAGCTACAATTCGTTGATGTGAACAGGTTGGCTTAAGAGTACATGCATGCTTGTAGTTTTATGATCGTATTCAGATAGACTCTTCCTCCATTATCTTTTTTGTTTCATAATAGACTCTTCCGCCAGCCCGCGATCCGTCGAGCTCCTCCTCCGCTACTCGGTTCCTCAAGGTTCGATCTTTGTTCTAATTTATATTTTTGTTTTCTCCATTGGAAGATGAGATAATAGGATTTGAGGGCTAATGAGAAATTTCTAAGATTTGAGGGGCTCAAATGCAAGTATCGAAGACGGAGGGACTAGTATCTAAAAACCCCTTAAGAAATATGAATATAATTAGCCTATCCTATCTGCATTTGGATACTTGAATATATGAATTGATCAACTTGTTGAAATTATTTTGACGTTAGAATAGTGAATATAAGATCAATTTTGACGATCCGGTGCTTTAACTTTAGCTTTCTAGATATGTCAAACATATTGATGAACTCTTATTCTTCACAACTTTGGTTTATTTATACAAATTTCGTATCATATGCACCTTGATAGATACTACATCAGTTGATTATACAACTTGTTGAAATTTCTAGATATGTCAAACACATTGATGAACTCTTATTTGAGAAACTTTGGTTTATTTATACAAATTTCGTATCAATTGTTGAACTTTAGCTTTCTAGATATGTCGTAGTAGACAAAATTACTTTTTTTTACTTTTCTTGCTAACTGATCATATGTAAAAATTTTGTTTACCCTCCAATTTGGGGTATTTTTAGGTTATCTATGGCTAGAAAAAGTTTTTATGTTGTGAAGAGAGGTCGACGATATGGTATTTTTTATAATTAGGAGGAATGCAAATCTCAGGTAGATAAGTTCCCAAATGTCTCCTACAAAGGGTATGCAATGAACGAAGAGGCTTTGATTGAATGGGAGAAGCACACGCTAGCTCGTGATCCAGCATCTAGCTCGAGGCATGTCCAAACATCTGATTATGCTCAAGAAGAAAGATATCCAGTGAGGCATAATCTGGATGAGGACAAGGAAAAACTTAGGGAAACTTCTATTTTCTCTATCTATGCTTTTGTATTAGGTTCATTGTTTACAATATTAGTGTTTCTAGTATGTATCGTTGCGGTATTTGTTGGTTTCTCCATTACAAAAAACATGTGATGTAATTTGTGGCTGAGCTTGCATTGGTTGGATAAACTTTCATAATTTGGGTCATTGAGTGGATGAGCTTGCATAATCTTGGGGAATCAGATTGTAATTCATTGTAGTCAAATGTACAAAGCCAGTGTAATCAGATTGTAATAAGATTCACATCAGTAATATGTTCAGCTAGCAAAAAGAACAACAGGTAGCAGCACATCCATAAGTTTTATACTAGGTGAGTGGAAGATGCTGAAAGAATCAGTATCTTTGCTGCAATAAACTAGTAAAATCATCCAACAACCTGGAGTGTGCACATAATAGACGATGCTCTCATTGTAACTGAAGTACAAGCCAACACAACATGAAGAAAACAGTAAAGAACCCAGAGAAAAATAAATGTAAACAATGCAGATATGTTCCATGTAATCAGCAAAAGAAAAGGCTTCAGATATGGACCCTTTAAAGTGTCATATTTAAATTGTACTCTGTAGAAAGAACCAATCTAAAGTAGCCAGAGTAAGACAAATGGCCTGATATATTTGTCCCGGCCAAAAAAAAAGAATAAAAGGAGGGGCTGCAGAAACTAAGCTGAGGATAAACTAACTCCCAGACTTTATCAGAGAACCTGTTCTCTTTCACTAGTTCAAGTGTGCATCACTTTACCTTTAAATAACATAGTATAGCAAATAAGATAGAATTATCTTCCATTTAGAAACATATAACCTATGTTATGGAGATATACTGTACCTCACAAATGAAACAGTTTATTTGAAAACAGAACAACCTGCTTTTGCATGAAAGAAGACTTGGTTTCCAGATAACACATGACATGAAGTTAGAAGATGAGGAACATCAAAGGGATATTTGCCAGCATCAAATATAGCAGGGGGAGAAATAACGCGTACAAGTCCCACACATTGCCAGCATCAAATATTTGCCAGAATTGGTTTGTTTACAACTCAAGTCCCAGCAAAAAAATCAGTACCCATTACAATACATAACAACTACTAAGTTAAATGTGCTCTGCCCCCAGCTACACAAGTACAACACATAAATTTGCAAGTACATCGCTTTCCAAACAAGAAAGACCCAAAGTTGTAAAGCCATATACGTCTCATAAACATCAAACAGATACATTTGCCAGTAAATCCAAGTTGTAAAGCCATATACGTCACATACATTTGCAGATACATTTATAAATAAATCGCCATACATCAGCTCCCTTTGTGGCACCAAATAGGATAGCAATTGATGCAACAATAGCCTCCATAAAAAGTATAAATAACATCTTCGATTAAAATTTGAATTATCTTGATTGATCGCCATCTTGAGCTGGCAGATGTATGAGCCAATAAGGATACATCAAGTCAACTTGAAACGAAACTTCATTGATCAGGCACTAAGTTTAAATTCAGACTATACTAAAATATGGAACCTGAAGCATTAATAAGAACAAGGCTATACTAACCATACAAATTTGTCACCGTCTTCATAGGAGCACATCATCCCCATCTTCACTTGATGACCCATTACCCTCTTGCCAGTTTGTATCACCGCATGTAGAAGACCTACATTATAACGAAAATAAATAAAAAAAAAAAAAATAAATAAATAAATATATATATATATATATATATATATATATATATATATATACTTCAAGAGGGATAATAGAAGGTGAAGAATAAGACAACATAAATAATAAAAGAATTAGTACTTACGGATTTGTGAGTGCCGGACAATTTTGCTTATCATGTGATTGGCCTACTTTATCACACTCGTGGCAACGTCTATCTTTTTATTTTTTGCTCTAGCCATTGCTTTCTCTTTTCCTCCCATCAATCTTTTGCCGCACCCTTTTGCTCGCACTTGATCGGGTTCATTGAAACTATTTTGAAAAGTACAAGAATCCTGCACACTAGTACCATCATCCATTAAATTACTACTCATTTGATTACTTTTCTCGGTGAAGCTCTTTACAACCGTGCGGCCACTAACCATGTGGCTACTAAGAAATTGGTCGATTTGCTCATTAATGATACACACTTCATCGGTAAACATCTTCTTCGTTTCTTCACATATAAGGGACTTGTCAACTAATTCCAAAGATGATTGGATAAATTGACTCCGCGTTAAAAGATAAGAATTGTCAGGGCTTATCTGCATACCTTTATCATCATCCACTATCCCCGATTTTGCAGACATAGTCTACCTCTTTAAGATGTATTTATCGGGCAATATTTCAGCATTAATTTTCATCAAATATGATATAATGTGCGTACATGGAATTTCGGTGCTTTCAAAATTTTTACAACTATAAGAAACCAAATCCAAGTCCTTGTCGTAAACAATTTCGCAGACTTTACTTGTTGCGAGCTTCTTTCTTTGAATTTGATGTACACTCTGATTGTCAGTTGCCCTAACAAACTGTAACTTATAGTTAAAGCTGTCACACACTTCAACCTCAAACTTGTAATAGATCTCATTCGTATAAATATCAACCATTTTCTCTAAAAAGTCATGATTTATTCTAAGTTTAGGTTTCTCAATTACATCTTTGTGATCGACCATCAACTCCTCATGTCGTTGGCGCACTAATCCCCTACCAAACTGTATCATAAAATCAACCAATGAATTGTTCTTCGAAACAAATTTCTTGAAGAATGCATGTCCACTTTCTGCTCATTGACTGCTTGACATGTCTGTTGAGAAAATATGATTAACATATGCAGGAATCCATCTTGACCGAAGTTCATATTGGTCTTACAACCACTTGTTTCCTTCTAACCTGTTAGACCATAGAGGGGGGGTGATTAGGATCTTATGCTAATCTAATCCGATTAAATGCCAATTAAAACTAATTAACAAGTTATCCTAGCAAGTATGAAATACAACAATATATATGAGCTAGGATAAGCAATATGAACAGTGAGATATATCCTATATGATGAAAATATATATACAAGGATATATAAACTAACACAAGGGGTAAACTAACA
>BQKN01000102.1:594071-622359 GCA_022839385.1 Asparagus kiusianus | reverse complement strand
TATTTCATATAAATTGTAATCATCACAAATATCCTCATCAGACTACAACAATTAATTAATTATATATTCTAAACTAAATTAAGATTGAAATAATTCTAAAGTCTATGTAGAAACACCCCAAATTTAAGGCGTTCTTCAGTATGGGCAATTTTGACGGGATCTTCTCCCCCTGTGAGGAAAAGAAAGGTCTCAAGGTTTTTCCTAAATCGATCTATGTTTCCCTCTACGGCCTTCAGAAAGCACCTCTCCCTTGGTGAGAAAATCTAGGCATCCAAGTAAATCTAGGAATTACCTCCTCTGAATCTACCCTTCCTATCAACTCTCTTGATATGAGGAAATTGTAAGAGATTTCTGTTAATTGCGGCATCAAAGAGCCTATTGATCCCGAAGGTTTGTTAGTCATCAAGGATATGGAGAGGTCTGTAGCTAATATTCATTGACTGTCTCCTCTCCCTTAGTCAGTTGTTACTCCCTGTTCCAATGCAGTTCGGTTCCTGGAATGTTAGGGGGCTTAACAACCCTGCCAAGCATAGTTTGGTTAGAGATTGTATTAATCTTGCAAAAGTTGACCTAGTGGGATTGCAAGAAACTAAACTATCCTCTTGTAGACCGCTTATCCTCAAATCTTTGGGTGGTGGTAAAATATCGTCTTGGATTTCCTTAGATGCTTCTGAGTCCAGGAGGGGTATTCTTCTTGGGTGGAATGATGACATCTTTCACTGTTCTGCTTCTTCTGTCGATATCTTCTCTGTACTGACTTCCTTACTCATAGACCATTCAACTGGTAGTTTGCCGTCACCTCCATCTATGCCTCTTTTGATTGTTAAGATAGGAAGGTTTGCTGGTGGGAGATAGAGAGAATTTGATCCTCTCATTCCTTGCCCTGGGTGACTTTTAGAGATTTTAACATGACTCTTAGTGTATCAGAGAGGAGCGGCCGTCATAGTTCCCTTCATGACATTTCTGATTTCAAAAATCTCATTGACTCCCTCCTACTTACCGATCTCCCCTTAAGTGACAGAAGATTTACTTGGCCTAACCACAGATCCTCTCCAGTGATGGCCAGGTTGGATAGGTTCATAGTGTCCTTGGACTTTGAATCTCACTTTCCTCTTCTCATCCAATTTGCTTTCCAATCTCCATGCTCGGATCACTGCCTTATCATCCTAGATACCAACTCCCCTCATCAGACCCCTCTGTTCAGATTCGAAAAGTTCTGGTTAACTATCCCATCTTTTATCCCTTTCATCCTCTCCTGCTAGAACTCATTCTCTTCCACAGATGCCCAACCTATCTCCCTTCCCTTCAAACTCAAGATCATTAAGAAAAGAATCAAATGGTAGAGAAGAAACTACCTCGGATCCACTAATCTGCTCCAGTCATCCTCCATGTCCCAGATTGATTCCCTCAATCATTAAGAAGAATCAAGAGGTCTTACCCCTCTAGAATCCCAGCTCTGTCTTTCATTGCAAGATCAGCTCCTTCTCCTTACCAATGCTGAGGAAATCAAGTGGAAACAGAGATTTAGAATCCAATGGTTAAAGGAAGGCGACAACAACACTTCCTTTTTTCACAAATCTGCTTCCTTCAGAAGAAGGAAAAACTTCATTCCTTTCCTAACTATTGACAATTTCGTCATCTCCTCTGAACCTGACAATAAGCAAGCCTTCCATTCCTATTTTTCTAAGTTGTTTCAAAGATCTCCAGAATCAAAACTAGCCATCAATTGGAGTCAACTCTACCTAGCCTCAAGTCTAGACCTCTCCTCTCTCGACCTTCCTTTCTCTTCGAAAGAAATCAAATCAGGTGCTTTCGATCTTCACCCAAATAAATCCCCTTGTCCCGATGGTCTTCCTATCCTCTTCTTCCAAAAGTTCTAGAATGTTATTCACTTGGATGTTATAGCCTTCATCCAATCTCTTCACTCTCATCCTCATTTGCTACAAAACATTAACTATTCTTACATTTGTCTCATCCCCGAAAAAGAGGGTGCCCAACAACCTTCAGACTTTTGGCCTATTAGCCTCATCAACAGTATATGTAAAATCTTTTCGAAAATCTTTTAGCAAATTCCTTCATCTCCTTATTGATATCTCACAATCTGCCTTTCAAAGTGGAAAATCTTCCATGGATTCCATTCTTCTCGCCCATAAGATGATCAATTTCTGTTCTTCTGACAAAAAAGGGATCTACACCATCAAAGTGGATTTTTTAAGGCTTTCGATTGTGTAAGTTGGCAATTTTTGCAAAATCTTCTTAAAGCCAGAGGCTTCAGTACCATTTGGTGCTCCTGGATTCTCCATATTCTGTCTTCTTTCAAATCAACAGCCCTAGTTAATGGCTCTCATTCCCATTTTTTCGCTGTCATAGGGGCCTAAAATAAGGTGACCCTCTTTCCCAAATGTTGTTTCTGCTGGTAGTGGATGTGTTGCACAAAATGATTTCTAACAGTGTAGCTTCTGGAGATCTCTCAGACCTTAATCTTAAAGGCGAGTTGAACTCTATCAGATCCTTGCAGTTTGCAGATGATACCATTCTGTTCTGCAAAGCCTCCTCTTCGGATATGACTACCCTGAAAGAAATTCTCTTCATTTTTGCTAATATATCCGGTCTTAATATCAACTATGATAAATCAAATCTCTTCTACCGGGGCAAAATACCTCTAAAAGGTACTCGCCTAGCCTCCATTATGAATTGTGCGGCTGGCACTCTCACCTTCTCCTACCTTGGCCTTCCTTTAAAGAAAGGTTCTCTTAGCAGGAGAGAGTGGCAACCCCTTCTGGACTCTTTCTCCAAAAAATTGGCACTATGGAAGTACAAATCTCTCTCAATCGGTGATCGCCTAAAATTGATCAATTCTATCCTTTCCTCCATCCCCCTATATTATATGTCTTTCTTAAAGCTCCCCCAATGGCTTACCGGAGCCATTGAAAAAATTAGGAGAAGATTTCTTTGGTGTGGAAATAACCATTTCTCTACATTTAAATGCCTTGTCAATTGGGGGACTATATGCAAACCAAAAAAGGAGGGTGGCCTTGGTGTCATTGACCTCCCAACATTCAACAAGGCTCTTCTCTCCAAAGGGATCGGGAAAATTCTAGATAGAAATTCTCATATCAGCAAAGTGATCTTCTTAAAAGTACCCTAGAGGGGGGTGAATAGGGTTATTACTAATCTTATTAGATATTAATACTGATTAAAATTAATTAACAAATATCTCCTAACAATGATTATATTCAATAAGATATATGCAAGGATATATATGCAAAGGAGAAAATAAACAAGAACCAATATAAACAAATAGTGGACACAATGAACAATCCAAACATAATAATATGATCACGGAGTTCGGACCTTCGGTCCTACGTCTCCGCTCCCCACTCCCGGAGAGAACTCCATTATCGACACACCCGGTTTGGAAGCCGGAACTTTTCTACACAGTCGGTTTTCTAGCTTACCGAAAAACTCTACAAATCTCTCATAATGTACATACACAAACTACAACCTCAAGTGTTGGTCCTCACGTATCGCCTCCCTCAAGTGCTCGACTTTACTACCTCTCTCTAGGCTTTACTATCGACGCTACTCCTCTTGGTATCGACTACGTCCTCACCACACACTCCTCTTGGTGTAAATGTGTATTACAAGGTGATTCTCATAAATGAAGCTCAAGTACAATGATTTGTTCTCTAACAATGAATGAGAACACTATGAAGCTCACTCTCACTAAATCACTCACCACAACCCAACAATATATTGTATGAATAATATCAAAAGCTCAATTTGAGGTGTGGGTGATAAATGAGAACAATAAAATTCTAACTCAAATAAAACTAGCTAAGATCTGAATATGAAAATCAAAAGATAAATAAGCTAGATAAAAGAGTTAGAAATTTTCTCTATAAACACAAGGAGTTGTAGATAGATGATAAGGATCAATTCCTCAGTTGAAATCAAAAGTTTCCTCATTGTGAAAAACTCCTCTTTTGAAGCAAACTTAAAATAATGCTTAAACACAAACTAAACTCTTTTGAAACTTGATTAAACAATTTTCTTGATTACCACAAGAGTTGAATGCACTGGGGTATTTATAGGCACTCAAGACATCAGCCAAAACTCAGAGAAAAAGACAAAACAACTCAAAAAAAATCTAGAAACTGTACAAAACTAGCTGTTGGAAGGCTTATTAGTCAAATGACGGGTTTCATAAGTCGACTGATGAGCTGACTGTCATAGGCAATCAGTAGCTTATCAGTCGATTAATGACCTTTTATCAGTCGACTGATGGATCATCAGTCGACTAGTCAGTCAACCAAAATAAAATAGAGACTTTTGATAATTACAGGCACTTTCATCAGTCGACTGATAACATGTTATCAGTCTGAATCAATTTTGAAATTGAGTTTTAAGGCTCTGTAAAAACTAGTAAATAAATTCCAAAAAATATGAAACTTTGTAAACAGTTTATAACATTTTGACAAACTTGTTTGAAAAGGAATTTTGCAAAAAGATCCTCATATTTGTGAAAACTCAACGTTTATCAAAAATATACATAATACATGTTTTTGATGAATCATGAAAATAAAGTTTGACATGTAAGAACATGTGAAAACTTTATGAAATGTTTTAAAACATGAATATAATGTAAACAAGATTAATAAACCAATATTGCATTGTTTTCTCAAATAAACTCATTTTGTAATAAAATCAAAATTGTGTGTGTATATATATATTGAGCTTGAAATATATTCACACAATATACGTAACAAAACAACTAATATACCAAAGCTTGATAGATCTTCAATATGCTCCTCTTGGTAAACTTGCGGATGAAGCTTGAACTTGGATCTTGACTTGAATGCATAGCTTCACTCCACAATCCCGTCAACATCCATTGGATATGATTGTTAAAGTTCTAGTCCATCCAACCTCCAACATGGATATTTGTGTAGATTACCTAACAAAATAAATACAAACACTTGACGAACATTGTTAGAAATTTGTTTGTAATCATCAAAACAAGATTAGGGAATAGGTTCATAACCATGAGTCCAACACTTCTCCCTTTACTCCAAAGACAATTCCAACCCTATTATCTTCCCCCCAAAAAATTCAGTCTCTAAACTTCTTCAGGACTTTCACTTCATTCATCCTACCTTCTTCAGCTTTGCTAGATAGATTGTGGGGGATGGGAAGACTTGCAGGTTCCGGCTAGATAAATGGTGCAACGATAACTCTCTCAGCAGTCTATTCCCTATTGCGCATCAATTATCTTTTGCTCCTTCGCGCTCAATCCGCTCCTAAGGTTTCATGATTCACAACTCCTGGTCCTAGCATCCTATCCTTTGCAGGGGCATCTCCCTTGCTGACAGAGCATGCATTCAAGAACTTCGCAACTATCTACACCCTTTTTCGATTGTTGGTTTTGCTTCTTTCGATAGCATTCGATGGCCTCTCCATCCTTCGGGGTCTTTCACAGTCAAATCCTTCTACTCCGACACCATATCAGGGGGAATCTCTTCTCATCTCTTCAAATTCCTATGGAAATCTCCTATCCCTCCTAAGGTTAAGGTATTCTTTTGGTCTCTTAGTAATAACAAACTGAATACTAGAGCCAACTTAACGTCGAAAGGGTGGACCGGAGACCCTCGCTGCTCCTTTTGCAGCCTAGGGTTAGAAAACCTGGATCATCTTTTTATTTCATGTCAGTTTGCTTCCTCTGTCTGGTCTGCGCTTCTCCCCCATGCTCCCTCTGTCAGTTGGCCGAAAAACATGGAATCTTTTATTTCAGTTAGAAGCTCTCATCATTTCAACCAAGATCTTAAAGTTTTATGAAAAGTTTTGCTCTCATGTTTCTGTTGGTGGATCTGGAACAGTCGCAACAATCTTATTTTCAAAGATATTAAAGTTCCCCCTCAGCATATTGCCTCTAACATTGCTAGGTACAATCTTTTATGGACAGGTTCAGAAGATGACGTTCGTGCGAGGAGGCTCCGCAAGGCTGCATTCAACTTGGGCATCAAGGATATAGCTCATGCTAATCCTGTAGCTGCGATGGGGGACACCTCCCCTGCAGACATTTGATGTTTCTTCTTGTTCTTCTGCCTGTTGTTTCTTTGCGCTCTCTGTTTTTTCTTTAATTAAACTTCCCCTATGCTTCCCTTATGTTTCGGAAGTTTTCTTTTGTATGGTAATAGTATGTTGAAGTTATGATACTCTAGTTGTAGGATTTACTAGGTAGTGGCGTGGGAAGGTAACTTGATGGCATAGTTTGGTGGGCGACCCTTTCCCCACCTGCTTTTTCACCTTGTTTCCTTCCATCACGGATCTTTTGTAAATTATGTATATGCAACTCTTGGGTTTCTTTTTTCCCTATATTAATATATATATATATGAACATGATCTCTCACCCTGTTTTTTTTTACTGTAAAAAAACATAACTAGACGAAGATTTGGACTCATTCAAATATAAAATGATTAAATTAAATTTACAGACACCATCATAATGAAAAGAAAGAGGAGCATGGTTATAGACTGTCTGCTTTTAGGTGTGTTTGAAACTAAAAGTATTTCTTCCTTGGATTTTTAATGTACATACTGCCCAAGTTGCTTCGCATTCACCTTTGGTTAGATTCGAAGTACTAAATTGCAGTGCTTGGAAAATTATACAAGGAAAGAAATCTCTTAGATGTTACCCCATGATCTGAGGAGTTCCATATAGAATTATCCTAATTAATTATAAATTACAAATTGTAAACCAAATAAGATTGGCTGTAAAAAAACTTCAAAGTTTATTGAAAAACAAACCTAAAGGTAAGAAATATTCTATGCTTATGGGGCTTTTCGTGATGTCAAAAATACATGTTTCTTACAAGAATCTTTTCTATGGATCTATTTACCAAGTTGCTTCTATTCATGTCTGGTGATTCGGTGAGACTCAGAAAGTACTAAAGTATGTAGTGGTTGGTAAATAATAACACCAAAAAAAAAAAAAAGGAAAGAAATCCAATTAGACGGTACTCCGTGATCTAGAGGTGTTCAAGATAAGATTATCGAAATCCAACATGACATAAACCTACAAAAAGGACAGTTGGTAGGCTCTAACTGGCCTACAATTACAAACACAATATAATAACCAGCAAAGAGAAGCAGGTACCAACCAACGCTCAACCAACACAACCCACCCCGCCTTCAAATGCTACTATTCCCCCCCTTCCCTCTCACCAAACTTGAGGTAACTTCTACCTCTCAAAAACAAAAAGGAAACAAGAAACATCAAGAAAGTATCATTCAAACTTGCCATTAAAGCATACTCTATGTCCAATATATAACAAACCCCTCATCCCCAAACCAACTCTTCCTTATCCTCTACCTTCAATCAAACTCTAAATAAACATCTTCATTTTCCTCCTCCCATCATACATGAATGTAACAATGGAGAGATTCTCTATCCTTCCATTTTCTATGGGCTGCGTCTCCCACTCCAGCGTCGATGTAGTAGACAATCAACCGAAGAAATCATATAGGGGATCAAATCCATCACCTCCAAGTAATTCTCCTGCTCTTTCCATCAATCATCATCCTGTCAAAAACACGAATTGGATACATTGCGGATAAGCCATATCATCCAGCACTTATCACCTCTGGATTCACATTTTATTTTAATCTAAGGAGGCTTGCCTTGCTCTTTTGACTTGGGGGCGAAAATTGAGGGGTGCTAAATGCTAATAATTAAGAGCCGATAATTGTTACTGAAGGCACAGATGATGGGGCTATTTGTAATATTCCAAGATATCAAGACATCAAGTGATATTCATGACTATCATGCAAATAGAAGACTAAACCCTTTTCTTAATACTTCTTTTTTGTAGGTAAGGAGGTAGAGGAGAAGTTGAAGAGCTCAATTGGGCTTGCTAATATCCCAAAGCCCAATATCAGTGAAAGGCTGCAGAAGCTAGTGAAGGGATTCAAGACCCTGCCTCAAAAGTTCCAAGCATACAGAGAAGGCGATGAGGTTGAAATGGAAATGGAGATTGGATTCCCTACTGATGTTCAGCATGTTGGCCACATAGGATGGGATGGCTTGAACGATGCATCGCCCATGCAGAGTTGGGACAAAGCGCCAGAGTTCATGTCAGTGCCATTCCCCTCTCTCTCCTTGAGGCAGTTTGAGGCCAATATCTGAATCATGAAGTTCACTGGTTTGTCTCTGTTCTTGTTTTTTGATGCTGATGGTGATGCAGAATTGTATAGGTACTGGTCTCATGTAAAAACTATTCATCTTTGATGTTTGAGCTACAAATTACTATAGCTTCACGATGCCTGAAGAACATAGGATTTTAATAGCTTATATGATTCGTATATGACTCCTCTCATTGAACAAGCTTGTGAAGTTTTGAGTTAAAAAATACTATAGATTCATGATGTTTGAGGGACGTAGGATTTTGATACTTTATATAATGGGATAATTGCAGACAGGCGCCAAAATGTGGATAGACCCTCTGTACTTCTAGTGCTGCACTTCTATTGTTTCAGACCCCTGGATTCTCAACTTCATTAGTTTTCCAATTTAAAATAGTTGCAAGTTTATAGCAAGTAAAGCAGTTTATGGAGCTTGTATGTTTCAATTTATGAAGCGTAACCTTACGTAAAACTAACAAAGTTGAGAATCTAGGGGGTCCATCTGCAGCAGTACAAGTACCGGGTCTATCTACAACTTGGTGATAGTACAAGAGGAGTATCCGCAATTAACCCTTAGAATTCCTATATCGTGGCTAATCGCTCAACAAGCTTTAGAATTGATGCATCGATTGTACCTATGGTAGATTTGAAGGTTACAAGGCAAGAGGTGAAGAATTTAACTCATCATGGACCATAAATGCCAGGAGAAAAAAGCATCTTGATGTAGGTCCATGAAAGTTGAAGCGAGAAGAATCCAATTATTAGTTTACTAGCAAGTACCAAGTTGTCCAAGATAACATCATGTTTCAGTCTTCTTGCAAAGAAAGAAAAAACTTATCATATTGATAGCCCCCACTTGTCTCCTCCTTTATCTAATAATATTTGTAACAAAGTTTGGTTTCCAGATCTTTTATTAATAGATGCAAGGCAATTCCATGTACAGAAAACTGAGAATTTATTGTGAACTATTTATATATATGATGCTTTAGTTTAACATGAAGACAGAAACTTTCTGTTAATAAGAGTGCCTGGTGCAAGAGATCTAATTGATACAAAAGTGTATCACTAATCAGATATAGGTAACGAGGGAGTTTATTTTTTGTATATTAATAACTAATAACAAGACCCGAAGCAAGGTTCTATAATTACTCAAAAGATGATAATGAAAAAGATCAAGGCCCTGACAAAACTTAATGAAATACACAGGTAAAGAACATCATACATCAGATTGTGAATATGCCTAACCTTCACACCTCATGGTAGACTCTGAGGGCAAGCACATAATAAGAACCAACAAATTTCTCTTCTGCTTCTTTAAGGTCCTTGGTGTCCTTATTCGTTATAGACGTCTTAAAATTGTGTTTGTGCCCCAAGTTTTTAATGCAGATGGTAACTTAACTGACGAAGACAATCTGCAAACTGCTCAAAATCCTTCTCCAGTAGACCTTTGGAGGTCCGAGCTTTTGCATGCCTGCAATATTAATATGAGATAATTAGCTACACATCCTTATTTTGAGCCATCACATATTAATAATCAACAATGTTATTTCACTTTTTATTTCAGGCCATGCATTTACTGTTTAGTCCATAAATGTTGAGGATGAATTGTTATGCCTAATAATATGGAAAGGGGGGGGGGGGGGGGGGGTTGCTCTTTACAAATGCAAGGACCAAAATGGAAAATTAAGAGAGAAACAGTGTGCAGGCAGTGGCAGAGACGCTGCCACCAATGCAAGTACATTACGGAGCACTTTCAGTATATCACTAAGAAAGCTAAAACGATATATGTAAACAAGCTAAATGAACAAGGAATGTCCGTGCATAAGTAATGCCAGGAGAATATTGATAACAATGCTGAGAGTAAAAATATTCTAACATGAACAATCAGGTCTAGTGGTATTTGAAATACAGCAATCACACAGACAGAAAGTGGCCATATCGATCCAGGTACTTGGATATATTGCATAACTATTCAAACTAATTTCTAATTTCTTGTGCATTTTCTCCCTATGTATGCAAGCTCTAACATGTCAGTTGTTCCTGAAACCTGCTTTGGTACTCGGAACATAATATGGGGTTTTTAAGAATTCTCTTAATATCCCCACCCCACCCTCAATTGATCTGTACTGAAGCCCTTAACATAATTGAAGTATAGCACACATTAGATCACAAGCTCGTCTGTACCTCCTTGATCCAGGCATAACAAGCCAGCCCTTCACTTTCATGGATGAAGGTTACTCTATGTTTAGGCATCAGTGAAAAACCAACCCCTCTACATTCTGCTAAAAGGGAAAAAGAAGGGAAGGGAATAGAAAGCCAGGCAAAGTAACAAAGGTCATCCTCTTTCTGCATGCGAATCCTCCGCTACTGTTGCACAGATAATTGATTTTCGTGCCTTTCTTCTAGTAACGAGGGGACTAAGAAGTATGAAAGTAATATTATATCTCAACTCAAGGTTAAGATGATGCTTAGGATGACATCTCTGGATGCATTATATTACTATTGACAAGTCCGCATCATGACATGCTGAAAATATCAGGAACACTTGTTAATGCTGAACCAAATCATGACAGCTCTAAGCAACCATACTTCACGAATTGCAGAGTAAACTCTCGTACTAGTTCTGTTGCATCCATGACCTGCTTGAGCTTTGTACATGGCACAGCATAGGAAACAGATGGTGTCATGAAGAGGAAGATACTCCAAACTTTCATAGAATGAGAGAAACACTGCATCAGACAAAAACAATAAACAAAAAAGGAGAACCAAGACCAACGAGTTAAAAGTTCCCTTATCTAAAAGTATTTTTTAGAAAAGCAGTAGGATGAAGACTCTTATTGGCTAGTTTATAAACCATGTCCCTCTTTCTCCAATATCTCACACAACTCTCTCACTTACCAATTTATTGAATGAAACTAATATGGACAGAGAGGGGAAAGGGGGTGACTTTCTCCTTACAAATGCAAGGACCAATATAGAAATTTTAAAATTAAGAGGAAAAAACAGTGTCCAGGCTTTGGCAGAGACACATTCCGCCAATACAAGCACTTTATACAGCAACATCAGTATATCAGTAAAAAAGTTAAAAAAGTATACAATAAGCATAAACATCCTAAGTGAACAAGGAAAGTTCATGCATAAGTAACACCAGGAGAATATTAATTAACATGCTAAGAGTAAAAATATTCACCACTCGGACAATCAGTTATAGTGCTACTTGGAGTATAACAATCACGACAGAAGCAGCCATGTTCATTACGGTACTTGCATCTTGCATTACCATTTTGAATTAATTTCTAATTACTTGATCATTTGCACCCTAATACATGCCAGCTCAAACACGTTGGTTGTTCCTGAAAGACAGCAGCAAAGAAAATCAATCAAGAAAAAAGAACAACCGTGACAACTACACTCCATCCAGTTAAAAGTTTCCTTGTCTTAAGTTACTTTTTACAAAAGCAAAAGGATGCGGACTTATCTTTGTTAGTTTATAAATTAAACCATGTCCCTGTTTCTCCAATATCCCACGCAACTCTTTCAATTATACCAACTTATTGGAACATGAATATCTTTAAGAAATACATACACTGTAGCTTTTGAGAAGGAATACTTTTACTAGAATGAAACCTGGTTTCAAACTGTATTAGTACTTCCATTCTAAGAGCTATTGAGACAGTCTCCTGGGAAATGATTTTCTCCAGATTCAATTAACTAACTGCATTAATCTTACTCAAACCTCAGCATCAATCTTCATTCAAGCTAATTTAAAACAAATTCTTAACATGTGAAGTTTAAGGGATTCCTTTATAAGATTATCGGCACCTACTCCAATTTAGGATCTTATCATACAACAATGCAAATCATACCTATTATATTGTCAAATTTCGTACAACATCGAGGAGCATCTCAAAGAGGATGAAGCTATATGTGATGGAGGAAAAATTCAAGAAATATATCTCTTCCAGATAAGATTAGATAAATTTTTTAATCTAAAAGTTTATCTGGAAGAGATATATTTCTTGAATTTGTCATGAATCAGTATGTCTTTTACACCTGTAGTTAATAAGTGTGTATTTATCCCAAATTTACTTATGTAAAATCAAAGGTGTAGATAAGATCCCATAAGATCAGCAAAATGAGCGATTAGCACTTTTTATGAAAACTAAATGAATGTGGTTAATTTTGTAAAGATAACATGTTATATGGAAATCTTCTACTTTCTATCATATAAAACTCAACTTTCTACCATACTGCAACAAATGGTTGTCTACTACTTCAAACTCAGTGTGTAACCTCAACAGATATTTTCAACCTTTATTTCCCCTCTAACTGCTTTCTTAATTACTTGAGTCACTTAATCCATTTGGATTATTCTCATGAACAAAACTAAAGTTGTAACTTTTTACCTCTTTCCTTCTTAGGAATTTTTTATACTTCTGGTTCATGCACACTAGCAAAAACCAGCCTCTCCATATACCATGGCATCGTCCATGTACAAAGGCAGCCTAACCAGACTTGCACCCACTGAGATGATCTCTGGGACAATAATTTATATACATGAAAAACTATACCAAAACAGATAATAGGAACATGGCCCGCCGCCTGTCTAACAAGCACTTATGGTGCCCTAAATGATCTTGTCACATTCTGTTGATCCAAACTTACTGAAGAACCATCTTATTTCTGACAATTGACATGAGATTCTATATATCACCATTTTTGTAGCCTTCATATGTTCAAATAATTGGCATTTAGGCCAGTCCAATATGACTGTTATCTTAATCTCTCTACTTTCCAACCTCTTTAACACAATGATATATCATTACATGTTTCCCTCGGGTTCTGTACTTTTTTTTCGTGACTATTCTTACTGACAACAAACTGCAGCCTGGTGCCAAAGGCTGTCAGTGAATAAATAGAAATGCTGCATTCTTAACTTGTACAGCATGTCCTCGTTGAAAAGGCGATATTTTTCTGCAATATTTCTTTCCTGACAAAGTAAAACTATGTTATAGATCATAGTCCTCCCTCCCTGGCCTATATCATGCATGTGCAGTTATAATCCTACTAATATTTTGAAATATTTTTTGAGTGAAATCCATTATTATGTATAAATTTAATTCATTAGAAATTATGCAGGTATACTTCACGTAATTAACGAGATATTAGATATTTGTTAAAATCCAATGCTAATCACATAGGCATTAGATTATGGTGATTGTGGACATTGAAAGATAATCACAACTAGATTGATGAATATATGGATGTATTCAAGGGCAGATCTAAATACAGTCCAGGTGGGGCACGGCTCCCCCAAAATTTTGGGGAAAAAAAAGATAGGGTGGTTTCTATAAAACCTCCTCCTTTAAAATGGAGGATGCTAGACGCATTAATGTTGTTTATTGAAAGAGAAATTAGATGAAAATCTGAGCATTGATGCTATCATTGAAGACATTGAAAATTTTAAGGAACGTCAAATTGAAAATTTTAAGGAACGTCGAATTCTTTTTAGTTAGAGAAGTTTTAGTTATAAAAAAATTAGATGATGCTTATTTGAATATTTTCTACATAATTTTTGTCTTCCTCTTTTGAAATATTTTGGAGATATTGACGTTGGCTATTCTACTCTTTTTGTTTGGGTTGTGGTGTATCTCTTGTGAATAAAATTACATTAAGAAAATTTTTCGTTAATTTTTTAATCACCCCCCCCCCCCCCCCGAATTAAAATCTTGGATGTACCCCTGGATGTATTGTATCACAAGTATTATCTAGTTTGTTGAAAACTAGCAATTATTTAATCATGATATATTATGATTATAACCAAAGCGCTCTACTAATTTAAGAATAGTCAAGTAATTGTTTATTATTCATAATTAAATACCAACAATATTTACATGATAAAATAATAAATTATTGCTAGGTCAGCAACAATAATGATTTTCCAAGAATCTTTAAAAAATAAAAAATGAATAATGCCACGACATCAAAAGTTCCACAAATTGTCTCCAACCAAGTCCAAAATTGCTAAATCCAAGTAACTCCTACCAAAAATCCCAATCATAGTAATCTATTTCTTCAGAGATTGCCCTAGCCCTATGCAATAATATCAAACCAACAACAACCACTTTTAGAGACGAACTCATTATATCCACTCATTATATCCATAAGTAATATCCTAATATGTATAATTAGGCCCTTCAAAAACATGTGAATATTCTAATTTGCGGATAGCCTCCCTCCTGAGTGTATTAAAGTTCTTATAGTCTTAGATGTCTGTGTTACAAGAACATGCTAACACACTGTCTTCATCCAAGGATGGAAACTTCTCTCAACAGGGATGCGTGCACCTTTATATATAGCGACTAATAAGTATACTTAAAATGTCTATAACTAAAGAATTTTATGTAAAAATTCTAATTCATGGTTATCACTATTGAATACAATAAACTTCATATAGTTTTAGGTATCCCTTATATTGCTATAAATCACATGCTTTTTCTTCTAAATTTTCACTGTTATTGATGTGAAACGGGACAGGGGGTCTATTAGAATCAACGATTTAAATCAAATAACACATCGTTTCACCAAATTTTAAGATCTTTGGCAGGAATTAAATTCAAAACAACTAATGTGACAGATGGATTTAACAAAATTTGCATCAATAATTATGAATAATTCCAATCTCACTCAATTTAATTGCAATATTCATTATCATACACAAGTTCTACAATCAATATCAAATTTTAACAGTTACATGCTCAATTACTCTCAACTCACAAATATAATCTAAACAGTGAATATATGATAAGATTTTAGAGATGGAATACTCATGCAATTAACTAATAAAATGAGATTAACAAAAAAATAATTAGAAAATAAATCATAACAACTAACCCACGGGCTGTTACTCTGCAAATGTGCTTCGATGGGTTCAACGACTCACTATCGGGCTCGAGTGCTCATCAATGCGGAGGAATGGGGTGGCTGCAAGAAGAAATCAAGGGCGGTGGTATCGACTAGGTGATGACGCGGGCAACGAAATCGAGCAGGAGGGCGACGAGAGCGGGCGTCAAACTGAGCAATAACGCAGGCGACGGCGTCAAGCTGGGAACTAACGAGAGGGACTAAGGAACGCGGGTGGGCATCAGGACGAGGCGGGCGGGCGGGCTGGCGTCGGGACGAGGCAGGTGGACGACGTTAGGACGAGGCCATCGGGCGGGAGTCGGGATGAGGCAGTCGAGCAGGCGTCAGTACAAGGCAGGCGGGCGGGAGTCGGAGGCAGTGGAGGAGGAGAAGAGTAGGGGGAATCAGCGGCTGTGGAGGAGGAGGAAGAGAGTAGGGGTCGGCTGTTTGAGGAAAGAGAAGGAGTAGGGGGTTCAGCCCTAGGGATTCACACCAACAATTAGCTAACCAAAAATTTTTGATTCAAATCTTCATTGATTCTCAATGGCCTCATACAACCTTATTTATAAAAAAAAACTACATGTACACAACGTACAATAAAAATGGAAACAAACCAAAAAAAGATATAGTCTTATCTCTCAATAAAACCTTACCAAAATAGAAAAATCCTTCAAATCTCTCGCAATTAAAACTAAATTAAGATCTGGTCAAACTTGCCAAATCTTCCTTATTCAAAACTAAAATGAAAAAAGTCAAATAAACAAATATGGAAATTTGTCATTATTGTCCTCATCAGTTATACTTCTAAATAAATTGACCATTAAGCTATTTAAACAAATGCATTAGTTTGCTTCCCAACTCCAAACTTATATTACATTCAAGTAGTTTTCCTCATCTTATGGAAATTTTATTCCCATCTACAGGCAAGGTTTTAAATATCGGTTATCGGGGATTTATCGGACGGCCAAAATCCTTATCGGATAGCGGAAATCGGGGATATATCGGGGATAAGTAGTATTTATCGGAGTGATATACTGGATGATGTGTATATATAATATAACAAATAAAAAATTTAATCTAATCATGCTTAATGAAATATAAACATACCAAAATGTAAATCATCATGTTTAGAATCACTAACAAATTGTAGAAAGCGAAACTTGCATCATAGCCTTGAAAAAATATAATGTTAGTCAAAATGGACCGATAATCCCGATAATCCCGATAAAAAAGTCTTACTTATCGGCCGATAAGTGCCGATAACGCCGATAAATCGCCGATAAACCTACAAAAATGATAACCGATTAAAAATCCAATTTATCCTAGCGGAGAGCTCCCAAATCCGATAACTCGGCCGATAATATCGATTATCGGCCGATATTTAAAACAGTGTCTACAGGTCACGTCTATGAATGTTCTCAATTCATTTTAATAGCCCTTGAAATATTACCTGAAATGGTTTCCCATATTTCCATGTCTATAATACCATCCTCAACCTCAATGCACTTAAGATTTGTCTTTTTTCCAAATTGTGCTTCGCCTCATTTCTCCCTCCATACTCACAGCTTTCACAGTTAACCTTTATTTCAGAATTTTGTCAAAATTTAGATTTGCTAATTTGTGGGGTTTTGATGTTATTGATACTTGCTTGTTATCTCCTCTGTATATGTAGTATGTTTCTTTGATACAACTTTTAACCTTATGAATGATCTATGCAGATGCCAATTTCTTATCATATCTTACTTGTTTGTGCCATATAAACATTCGGACCACATTCATGATTTGCTTACCATTGCGCCTATCTACACTTGTATATGTTTCTTTGTATACGAAGTTTTCAACCATTGCTCCTCCATTGTTGAGCATTTACAATGTAGTTGTTTATATACCCTCTACCTAGTACCTAATACCAAATACCAATGTTAATTGTTTTCATTTCTTACCTCCCATCCACCCCCAGCCCAAAAAAATAATAAAGATTAACAAGTAAGAAATATGTTCTTACCTATTTTCATTTTATTTTTGTTCAACCCTTGAAACTTCACCCCTATTTTTTGTAAACTTTTTCCTACTCCTGCCAAAAGCTATTTTGATATAGAAACAAATTTTACAGGCATTTTTTCTTTCAAGGTATTTACTCGATGAGGAATTAATTTTAGGGTATTACTATTGTAAAATCCCTTGTCTACCAGGATAATTCATATTAATCGTTGTCCTTTATCTATTAGTGTTACTATTTAAATGGCAGAAGTCTTAAGTTTTATGTTCTTGTTCTACTACTCACAATCCGATGAGTAAACATGTCTAGAATTCGGATATTAAAAATGATACGAGGATAACAAGTGAATAATTGTGAAAAGGGGCAAAACGTGCTTGGCAATATGAAAAAAAGTCTGCCGGAATGACAAGAGGATAACAAGTGAAGAGTTATGAAAAGAAGCAGCAAAACATACTTCGGAGAAGTGAAGAAATAAACTAGAAATGTCAAAGGGGCATAAGCACATTGTTTCTTAATAAAAGATATATCATAGGTCATAGCCATACATCTAATTGAACGATAATTGTAACACAAACACAGGACACAGACACATCTCACAGGCAGTAACATTGCTAAACAATGAAAAAATAGCTTTATTGTAGACAAGTTAGCCATTAAATGAATCCTCATACAATAATATAAGCAAAACAATTGAACTTAAGATCACAATCAAATTATGGATACACTAGTGGAAAAATAGGTTTCACTGACGGGACACAGCTGTCAGCGATGTTTATATCACTAACGGGACAAACCATCAGAGATGTTGCCATCAACGATGTTTTCGATATCGTCAGCGATAAAACATTGCTGACGGGAAATGAACATCGCTAACGGGTAGACCGTCAGCGATGTTGAATATATATTCTTTTTTACAGCCCTAATTTTTTTACCACATAGTAAAACCCTAAACCGCCGTTGCCGCTGCCCCCTTCGCGTCCTTTGGCCGCCGCCTCCGTCGTCGTTGTCTCCAGCAAGTCGCCGACCTGAGTTCGTCATCCCCGCCTGAGTTCGCCGACGTCGTTGCCGCTGTCTCTAGTAGTCGCTTCGGGTCCTTTGGCCGCCGTCGGAGCCGCTGCGTCAACCGTCGCCGTGACTTCGCCGCTACAGTCACTCAATGTATTATTTGTCACTTGGATCATTAAAATTTCTATTAGGTCCCTCAATCCTTAAGGTATTTGAAATTAGTTCCTCGAATCATTGAAATTACTATTAAATCTGTCAATTCTTAAGTTATTTTGAATTAGCCCCTTCAATCAAGAGTAAAGTAGCAATTAGAGGGAAACTGGTTCCTCAAATGATCATCTAAATTTTTATTAGATCCTCTAGTTCTCATAAGTTTATTTCAAATTAAGCTTTTTAATTCCTAATTCTATTATTGATTTGAGGGACTAGTTTGAAACTAGCTTCAAAATTGAGGGATCGACCAAATAGCAATTTTAATCTTTTAAAACATCAGTTTTAAAATATTAAAAATTTTAAGGGACTAATATTGCAAAAGCCTATTTCGTTTCGTACCCCTAATTAGTTATCTAATGATTTCAAATTTGATTGCAAGACCATCTTTTATGTCCTACATCAAGCTGTCTAAACATTAAGAACTGACAGCAATTCACGAATAACTTTTATGTCCTACATCCAGATGGTTATACATCGCTGACGGTTTGTCGTCAGTGATAACATCACTGATGGCTTACCGTTAGCAATGTTGGGTTCATCGTTGATGATTTGTCGTCAGCAATGAACATCTCTGACGGTGTTTTCGTCAGCGATGTTTATCATATCGCTGACGAAAAAGCCGTCAGTGATGTTTCATTATCGCTGACTGCTTACGCCGTTAACGAAATGCCGTCAGTAATATACATTACTGACGGCTCCCCATCAGGGATAATTCTTCCCTGATGGGACTATCGCTGACGGCCTATCCTTGACGGCTAACCGTCAAGGATATATAACGCCGACGGGGATTTAGGCATTCTTAATGGAAAAACCCGTCAAGGATGCCTATTTTTCCACTAGTGATATTTGTTTCTTTAATAAATATGAGTTATGGTCTATTAAAGATAAAATTATTGAGAATGGGAAGGGAAAAAAAAAGAAAAAAAATATCAAAACTTTAATATCTCATCAAGATAGGGGCTTATAGCTTTGGCAAATCAAAATAAAACTCTTTAGTCTGCTTTTAATAATAGGTGCAGATGAAAGGTTTTTTCAATTACCCAACCCAAGCCCTCCCGCTTTTAAGTTAAAACCCTAACTTCTCTCTCTCTCTCTCTCTCTCTCTCTCTCTCTCTCTCTCTCTCTCTTGCCTCCACGAGCTTTGTCATCTCCCTCTACCTGCTCCGCCTCCTCTCTTCACTGGTCCAACTCCTTCTAAGCTCAATATCCTAACCCTAACTCTCCTTTCCGATCACCACTTCAACTACCTCCTCTCTCCACCAACTTCACCGCCTCTGTACCAGCTCTGCCACCTCTCTTCACCACCTTCACCGCCTTTTATATTTTTCTTTATCTTTTTAATATTTATACATATTAAAATTGGACTATTTAACTTTGCGTTTTTTGGTACTTTTTACCACTATAGCCCAAAAGGCCCTATTGATGCCTAACAGCTATATGACATTATCCCCAAATAATCTTAGCAATGCCTCAGTGCCATTTATAATTTAAAGGACATACTTTTAGGGCTTTAAAGTCAGAGTTTAAACGTTGATCATATGTTATAAGAATATGATTAGATTTATTAAGTTGAATTTTCTTTTCTTGCCTAAAAAAAGTTAAAAGTTCTCTCTTTTTTATATTAAAATATGAAAGCTTTTATTATCCAAAACCATATTTTTACATATCCTCAAAAGTATATATGTCTCCCGTGTTGATATGAGCACAAAAAAAGTACATGCACAACATTGAAGCATCTCAGCAAATACTCCCAATAGAATCATGAACAAACTCGATCTATTCTATCCCCTTTATACCATAAATTGTTTGAAGTAGTGCACCCATACTTGTTTGTACCACGAACTGTTATGAGGTTTCAAACAAAGAAAAATGATCAAGTACATACATAAACATTAAATAAACAAAGAAGAAGAGACATGTAAATATAACATGGTTTGTCTGATAGCTTCATGGATGAAGGAGAAGAGGTTCACTCATCAAATCGTGGACATAGAGGTAAAAGAACTATCAAATGTTGAGGCTTTTAGCTTCTAAATATATAAGCCAACCAAGTCATGCATATGAACACCAAATGCATTAGGTACGTAGAACTCTACCAATAATATGTACAACCCTCTACTCAACCACGGACTTCTACAAAAATTCTCTTGATTTTCTTCCCAGGATTATAGTGCAGATGCTCCTCTAGATTGACTAAGTCATTGAATTTATGACACGCATAACAAGAAGCCTAACACATCCTAGAACAAAAAACCAACATGCACCATTTAAATGAGTATCATAAACCTGAAACCTGCAAATTGCTATCAGGACTTTCAACTTCTTCAAGTCATAAGTCACCAAGGTCCTAAGTTTTGCCTCGCTTAGGAAAATAGCTGACATTCTCTAGTGCTAATAAGCGTGTAAACAATTAGGGGAGGGATCTATTAATTTGCACTTTAGGCTTATGTCTCACTTTGTGATCAACTTTTTGCATCTTTTTGTTAATTACAGATGAAACCACAAGGCCTATCTAAAATGAGGTTATGTTACTTGTATGATTCTTAACAATGTTGAATTACTTAATGCTATGAGAATCTTTCGAATCTAAAATATACAAAATTAAAAATAAAAGATATATGTAGAGTAATTATATATGGAGACATCCCCAAGAGATAGAATCATTTGATAGAGCTAGAAGCTTGCACCTTACTCCTGAAATCACTTTACCTCTTTAAAACTAGACTGGGCAACAATGAAATATCTTGAAATTTCAAGGATAACACCATAAATTATATGTGGTATTTTGAGTAAGAACATTTAGAAATTAACAAACATGTTTAGAATATAGTAGGGTAAATATATTAAATATAGTATGGCAAATCCTATTATTCCATAAGTCCTACACTTGGTAGTGCACCTTTTTTGGGGACGAAAGTGTGTCTATATATATTTAGTAGTGCACATATGATAATGATATATCCCTTTATTTCCTATATTTCTAGTGACGCTTTCTATATTGTACTTTGAATCATAATATAAATATATGTACTCTTCTCTTATAATATGCATCAATGAAATATCAATAAAAATTATTTTCTCTTAATCTAACAGGAGAGCAAACTTTTCAGCCCTTGAGATATCCCTCTTGTTCTCAGTCTCTTGGCTATTGAGAAGTTTTGTTCATCTCTGCACTTCCTCTCAGCAGCTTTGATATTTTTGCGGCTTCCATTTCCATCTATGTTCATCATCAATCAAAGCCGACATCACCCTAGAAACTCACTCTCTATCCACATCCAACAAACACCATCTTGCCCTCTCATATCATCTATTGACCTCTCTTTGAGAACTCATTATCGTCATATCTGATATTTTGCTTAACTCGTGTTGATCTCCTTGATACAAGATTTTCTTCTTCACTGGCTCAACATCAACCATTCTCCATTGAGATTTCTTAGCAACTGATTCCTCTTCTTGACGGCCTTGGCATCGAGACCACTAATAATTTCTTTATCAATGTACAAGGACTCCTATCATGTGTTGTTCGATCTCATCGCCATTAGTATTTTCTCCATTGCTATATGTAAGATTCCTATCACTTGACATTAATCTTATTGTTATAAAGTCTCACTTCATCAATACTCTTAGATTCTTGTCCTATGTCATTGATCTTACAATCATTGGGTTTTTCTTCATCAATATTGTTGGATTCCTATAAATGTGCCCTAACTCTTTCATCAAGAATTAGAGATCGAGGCAATTTTGGCTCATCTTATCGAAACTCACATTTTTCGTTCTACAATGAGTTTGAAGGAGGATGTTGAATATAGAAGTAAAAATGTTATATATAATAGGGTATAATCCTATTATTCTATATTTCCTACAACTAGTAGTGTATCTACCTATGTTTGGTACTACATATATCCATTTATTTCCTACATCTTATTTGATGTTTAATGCATTAAGATTTTACTTAAATTCTTTAGTAGTGATTTACATATTAACTTTTAATCGTATATAAACATATGTACTCTTCTCTTGTTATATATGTCAATGAAATATCAATAAAGATTGTTTTTTCTGGATCTACTAATATGATACGAAATGTTCACTCCACAGTCTATTTCCATCAACACAATAAAGGCTATCATATAAATGACTTAAAGATATCTATAGAATAATATACCCCCAACAAGTGGCCTAGTGACTGGGGTTTGGACCTTAACTCAAAAGAACAATGGTCGATCCATGTTTATGGTATATCTATCCCCAATTTCTAATTATTAGGCGTTATGCTATTCACTTGGGTTTAGACTATAAAAGAAAGTCCCCACACCCTGGGGTTTACTTAGCTAGTAGTAAGCCAAGGTTCTTGCACCAGGGGGGAAAGAATAACATGAGTTATTACCATTTGAGAAATTACAAACATTTAATAATAATCAAAGAGGATGAAACTTATGAGCGTAAAAGTTTGCTATAAGGATTTATTATTGTTGCTGAGTTAAAAGAAAGTTATCTTAACACATGACCATGGTTTTAAATGTCGGCCGACATGTCGGACATGTCGGACAACATGTAGGACATGTCGGAAGACATGTCGGACGACATGTCGGATCAAAGGCTAGAGCGACACGAATATGATCATTTCAAGTCGGATATCATTTTTTAGGTCCATGTTGGACATGTCAGGGGATATTGCGGACATATCGACCGATTTTTAGCCTCAAAAAATCTAAAATCAGCCAATTTTTTAATTTTTTATTATTTATTTGTTATTTTGAGTTGATAAGTATTAGGGTTTGTGTTTAGTACTCAAAAGTAACCTGATTAATTCTTTTTTTAGCCTTTTGTTCCCATAGTAACTCGATAGTATATAATACAGATTAGGGCAAAGAAAAAATATTGCTCTCTTTTTCGCCGTGATTTCCTCTCGTTCGTCTTCGTCTCTACAAATTGAAATTGAGAATACATAAAAGCGTGATGTAAACAATAAGTTTGAATCAAAGCTTGAAATCAATTCAAAGTCACACTTTATATCAATTTTATGCAAGACACTTTACTTTATGTTAATTTTATGCAAGGCACTTCGAGTGTTCTAGTTTGACAATGTGTATTTTATTTATTTGTTGGCATAATATTCTAATGTTTCCCTTCAAGAAATGGAAAATGACTCGTGTCTTGATGATGAATACTCAACTCAAGTAGAATAAGTTATAACAAGACAAGTGCATTCTATCTTGGTGACCAAAATTGAGTAGAAGTCCATCGGATATGACAATCTGATATTTAGTATATGTCACCCGACATATCTCTGATTTTCGCTATCTGACATGAATTTTGGCTGTCCGACATGAATCTAATATCCGACATTTAAAACCTTGCACATGAAAATAAGAATAATGTCTTGCCTTCATGAACAAGATCAGATAGCCCACTTGTACCCCATCATATGATCCTCCAAGGAAAACTCACCGTTTTCATCCTTTTTAACCACAATCAAATGCATATGAGAATAACTTTACCTACAATCCCACAATCACAAATTATCAATTTGTATATCATGAGAAGGGTTAAACATTGTCTTTTTTTTTAGGGGGGGGGGGGGCAGGAGATGCATGTTTTGGCTCTTTTTTCTCAACAAGTACTCCTTTTGTTTTGAAAAGTGCAAACTCAAGCAGTATCCTCTAAATGCACCTTTGGGCATAGTCTAAAATTTTGACTTACTCAAAATATACAGGGACCTGAAATGTAAAGGATCAAACTGATGTAAGGCATCTTATAAGGTTTACATCTTGAAATTCCAATTGGGATTCTTCCTGGTATTAAAGATGACATCAAAGGTTAATGGTACAAGGGGCACCTTAATTAGCACATACATAGGCCCATAAATTCTAACAAGAAATGGCTTTCTCACTAAAAAGTTTTCATGAGTTGATTGTACAGATCAGCTATAGAAACTAATGATCTTAGCAAGCTAGTTAGCTATCTACTCAAGACGTATTGCCACGTCAATTTCTCTTCTTCTATACCTTTCTTTTCTTGTCTATTGCTATAACAAGGATATGAAAATCAAACGATTCCTTCATCAAGTGCGGTACAAGTCTTGAACATTTGTTTCCTCTTTTACATCCTCAACTCCTGGAATTTTGCATTTTATCTTTTGCTAAAATCAGAAACAAACATTGCATGTTGCAAGAACTCAATAATCAGATGAGGGCACAGGAGGAATACAAATTTAGTCATCTTGGCAGTATAAAGATCCATTTACTCTATCAACCTAAACAGCCAATGTTTACAACACAGATGCCCAATATGTCAACTATCATTCCAGAATTTTCTCCATAGATGATACCCAATTAAAATTCATTTTTATGGAGGAATCCTCTAAGCAATAGGTGTTCTTTGTAGTGAAATGCGGCCTCTCTTGACCTTTAATCTTGGTTCGCATCCGAAAAAGAAACCTAATAGGTTCTCTCATGTGTGATTCTATATATTTCACCTATAGTATTTCCCTCAACTCATGTCCAGTGCGAAACATGTGAAATACAATATGCCATGCCTCCCCAACTAAGTATTCATGTGCCTTCTTTCTGTTTAGACTGAAAAGTTAAATAGACAGCCACAAGAAATTAAGCATAAAAAGTTTCTGGATATCAAATGCACCTCCCTAGAGGGTAACCTTAATGTGGCTGATTTCCCCTCCTTTGCAATCAATTCGCTACAGCGCCTACTGCTCTAGGTAATTGTCCACCCTTTCCAAGTGTGATTTCTATGTTATGTATAGCCCAACCATCTAAATTTCAAATGGCAAATCTACCGTGAGGTAGAAATCAAAAGAAAAACCATAGCACATGAAGCCAAGCAATTGAAGGCAAATCTTGAAATTCTTGCAGTAGCAAAACATAGCTCTATAGCATCAACTTCAGTCTTCAGCAACAATAAGGCACAGCTAAGCCCTCGACGTGCATCATTTTCGTGAAATCACTAAGTGTGGTAGGCTAGCGGGTAGGGGAGTAACAAGGACTAGGTACAACTACAGCTACGCCCATCAATTCTTTCTAACTTGAGAAAGCTTTTTTGACCTCTAGCTGCTGCCCCCATCAAATGATACATAGGTTACTCAATGACTACTACGTATACGTATTTTCCCAGCCCATGATCCTGAATAGCTAATGGTAGTTGGGTAGTAGTTTGTAGTAGATGGTCTAATCAACAACTTCGTCGAGCTATACATATAAAAGGTGAGGCACCTGCTGCTTCAAAAGCCACCCCTTGGGCACGAGGGGAATTCAGCTTTTATCAGTCTCTCGTCCCTAACACACTTTTTTTCTCAGGTCAAAGAGAAGCCAACTACTTTAACCATGCATATCAACTACTCAAAGCACACATTGGCATAACAAATGATACAATGGTTACTCAATGGCACGTTATTGGCCGCTTTTGCAAACTAAAAGCACATGTTTCCACAATATATCACTGCTATTGTGCGATAGCATAGCGAGAAGGAACCGCTAACGCTACTAGTGCCGCTATTGCGGCGCTATTTACCGCTATTTACAACAGTGCTAATTTGTTAAAAGTTTGACTTGATAATTACATGAATATGTATGTGCATATCCATCTGTGCTTGTCAATTAATATTGTTGACAATGAAAAATGCATCATCAGCTGTGATCAGTTAGATGAAGAAAAAAAGAACGGTAACTTAAAAAAATTTATCATGTCACATGCCATGCAAGAGCCATACTTGCTGACAATGTTTTCCTATGGAAAACAGTGGAGCATTTGATGAGTCAACGCAATTTAAACTCAGGTGTGATTTCATAAAATATGCAAGGATATAAGCACTATGCAATGGTAGAAAAGCTAGCAAGATAAATATACAAGACAAATCTAAAGTTTCAGGTGTGATTTTCATAAAATATACAAGGATATAAGCAGTTCGCAATGGTAGAAAAGCTAGCAAGACAAATAAGCCAAAAACTTTATACAATTGTTTCTCAGGGGAAGAAAAAAATGTAAGGAATGATTTATTTTATCTCTTATAATAAAACAAATACTACCAGTAACCTAATATTACATGAATATTTGCATATAAAATGAGATAAAGGGTCTTAAGGTTGCTTCATAGGAGTTTCCAACAGTTTAATTTTTTAAAAGAAAAGAAAATAAATAAACCACTGAAACGAAATCCACAAAAAAGGGAATTTGAATTTTGACAACGCAGTCAGATAAAGAAAAAAAAGAACAATACTTACAAATTTTTTAACCATATACATGCTATGCAAGAGACGTATTTGCCTACACTTTTTTCCTACAGAAAAAACGGTGGAGTATTTGATGAGTCAAGGCAATTTAAACTCAAAAAAGTATCTGGTGTGATTTTCATAAAATACACAAGGATATAAGCAATATGTAATGGTAGAACAGCTAGCAAAGACAAATAAGCCAAAGACTTTATACAAACACTTCTCAGGGGTAGAAAAGGTAAGGAATGATTTGTTTTATCCCTTATAATAAAAATAATACTGCCAGTAAGATAATGTTACATGAAAATTTGTATATAAAATGAGATGATGGATCTTATGGTTGCATCATAGGAGTTTCCGACGGTTTAATTTAAAAAAAAAACAGAAGAAACGAACTGCTGAAAAGAAATTCATCAAAGGGGAATTTGAATTTTGACAATGCACTTCCAAAATATAAAGCATGTAGGAAAACTACTGTTTGGAACAAGAAAATCATGAGCAAGCAAGTCTATGCATATGTCTGAAATCACTGGGGAAATACCAATTTGCTTTCTCAAAATTTTAGGGTAATGGCGCTAGGAATCACCTATTTTGCAGGAAAATGAAATGACATACTTCTCAGACTGAAAACATAGCATCTTTCTAGTAGAAAGAATTGCAAGTCTAGGCTACTAGATCCACAATGTTCCCTTCCAAGACTGAAATTAGAATTATCTTCTTTTAAAAAGAACATATCTAGTAAGATATCGAGTTAACCAATTGCGTGATGAACCAGAAGATCAAATCCCATGGTAAACTATAGTTTGACATGAAAGAAAAAAAAAACCCTAGAGAAAAGGATGAAGTAAGGAGCTAAATAAGATTAAATATAAACTATGTTAACCTACAACAAGTTAGCATGCCTTTTTACTGTGTCTTCCTCTTGCATTAAGTGTTGCAATCTCTGTGATATGTTCATTGCTATAATACTATACTGCAAACTCCTAGGCATTTTGCTTTCTCATGGAGTAATGACCATTTCTGTCTATAGCTCTGCAAGATCCTAGCCGTCCATATCAACATCATTTAGGAATAAACTATGTAACGTTCATTTGTGTACACATATCTATACAATACAACCATAACAACTTTCATTATATGTGCCCTAACTTGTCTTTTTCACCTTTGAATTTGCATAAGGTTTACTGTAAGGCATGCACAGTACACACCCCAAACCTAGTAATGAAGAGTATCATTCCAAGTGCAGATGTCAGACATATAGCCCTTCATGTCATCCACTATATATGAATCATCATGAGTTAACATTATTCTACCCAGCCTGTACACAACTTGGCAGAAAATAATGTCTCCAACGAAAGTTCAGAAAATGACACACACATAAAAAGGCATGAGCCAGCCAAGACAATCAAACCACAGAAAATTGAATCAAAGGAATCTTTGTAATGGAGTATGCAGGCAGTGGAATGATTATTCTTGACATGCATGGACATAATGTATGTAGGTGTCTGTACATGCAGGCACAGGTCCAGGTGGACCTTGTCCGGCAAAGTCAAGCTTCTAGATCTCCAAGTTTTACATTTTTAGCTCCTAACTCCTTATATATATATACACACACACACACACGTATATGTATGTATATATGTATACATATATGTATGTATATACGTATACGTATATGTATGTATATACATACATACATACATATACGTATAGCGCGCGCGCGCGCACACACACACACACACACACACACACACACATA
>BQKN01000102.1:575977-593671 GCA_022839385.1 Asparagus kiusianus | reverse complement strand
ATTTAGGAATAAACTATGTAACGTTCATTTGTGTACACATATCTATACAATACAACCATAACAACTTTCATTATATGTGCCCTAACTTGTCTTTTTCACCTTTGAATTTGCATAAGGTTTACTGTAAGGCATGCACAGTACACACCCCAAACCTAGTAATGAAGAGTATCATTCCAAGTGCAGATGTCAGACATATAGCCCTTCATGTCATCCACTATATATGAATCATCATGAGTTAACATTATTCTACCCAGCCTGTACACAACTTGGCAGAAAATAATGTCTCCAACGAAAGTTCAGAAAATGACACACACATAAAAAGGCATGAGCCAGCCAAGACAATCAAACCACAGAAAATTGAATCAAAGGAATCTTTGTAATGGAGTATGCAGGCAGTGGAATGATTATTCTTGACATGCATGGACATAATGTATGTAGGTGTCTGTACATGCAGGCACAGGTCCAGGTGGACCTTGTCCGGCATAGTCAAGCTTCTAGATCTCCAAGTTTTACATTTTTAGCTCCTAACTCCTTATATATATATATACACACACACACACGTATATGTATGTATATATGTATACATATATGTATGTATATACGTATACGTATATGTATGTATATACATACATACATACATATACGTATAGCGCGCGCGCGCGCACACACACACACACACACACACACACACACATATATATATATATATATATATATATATATATATATATATATATAACTGACAAGAATTCAAATGTATTAGTGGAATATCAAACTAAGCTAAATTGTGATATTGTAACCGTCACATACTTTACAATATGTTCCGTAATATATACTGACCATGGCCATGTCTTATTTGCTAAAATTTACTTTCGTCCCCATGTAAGTGTCTATTTTTCATGTTAGAATTCATGTCTCAGACATAATGATGACTCTGCACATGAAATGTCAAAGTCACTGGGGGAAGAAGACCGACCAGTTGGAATCAGCAATGGAATCCCCCTAAACATTTGTATTACCTATAAAACCAGAAGCATCATCCTTCTGCATAGCTCCATGGTTATTCCATACTGAAACTACCATTGCCAAAAAGGTAAGCGCGCATTCATGCTTCTTCATCCATCTCTCTAAACTATGCAGTCCGTAATTATTATTACGCTCTTTGAAGTTTAAAAGCTCATCTTTGAAGAATACTAAACATATAACGAGCCAAAACCACAAATTGACATGTAATAACGGAAAATGAAAACATCATGTAATATAAAAGCCCAAACTGATTTTCAACATACACTTTATAGAAAATTGAAAGGAAAACAAAATCAGAGTTAATACACCAAATAACAAACTGATAATAACACCAAACATAAATTTTACAAGCAGATCGCATAGTACCAATCCTATCAGTTAGAATCTGAAGCTCCCAAAAAATTAATTAAAAAATAAAATTTTAACGAAATACTAATAGTAATTGATAAAACTGACCTTGTCAAGATAGCCCATATCTACTGTACACAATCACAGCATCTTCGCTTAGCTACACTACATTTTAGCTGTTTTTTCTTTCAAGGAAACAAATTGAGCCATGCATCTTCAGTTAAGAACATTTAATTTAAGAGCAAAATATGAAATCCTACCGAAAAAAAAAAAAGCTTGAAGCTATTTCGTGGCGATGAGATCACTAAGAGAGAAGGGGTGACAACGAGGGGGAGCACGCAAGTAAGCAGCCGTGGACCCCATCTTCCATGAGCGCCGACCAGCGTGCTCTCTCTCGTTGTCAACTCCATCGTCGTCGTCGTCGTAGTCGTCCATCATCATCACCAACCAATCAGATTCCTATTTAATTTACAAAATTAGTATCAAATAAAGATTCGATCAGCAAAGAAAAAGAGAGAGGGGGGAACAAGCCCTAGATATCAGCAAGCCTGCAAAATTATCTAAAAACAGATGCTCATAGAAAAGAAAAGAAATCGAAACTCATCTTCGCTGATCGACTCAGAAGCTTCTTCTTATCTTCTTCAAGATGTAGGAGTAATAAATTAAAAAAACGAGAGAGAGAAAAATAGACGAAGACCTGATGCTGCTACTGCTTCCTCATCGCCCGCCTAAATAAGGCCTCCAATTGTAAATCTTATTGATTTACC
Source organism: Asparagus kiusianus (assembly GCA_022839385.1). Classification (NCBI taxonomy): domain Eukaryota; kingdom Viridiplantae; phylum Streptophyta; class Magnoliopsida; order Asparagales; family Asparagaceae; genus Asparagus; species Asparagus kiusianus. The sequence goes on along the minus strand of BQKN01000102.1, from coordinate 591,530 downwards.
GCAGTCAGATTTGACCGAATTACGGTGGGGGCAATGAAATAGGGAAGCACAGGAGTGAATAATCCGCCCATTATTATTCTTATATATAAGCCCTTCACATTCCAAATATTTGAGAGATGTTTATTGGTATTCACTTACGACCTCTTTTTTTAGCAGGGAAATACTCTTTATAGCTTATGTACCAATTTGATATCACTCGAGCTCGTAACAAGTTGAATATATAAGAAACTTATACAAGAAACTCGTATAAGCAACTGAAAATAGTTATTTGGTAGTTTATATCATAAGTTGCTTCTAAAATTAGTAAGGTGTATGTAAAAAGCGCTTAAAACCATTATAATTAAGTTAAATGGCAAAAATAGACATAACCTTAGCTATCAAAATACATAAGATAATTTTAAGATAGAAAGGTAATAATTCCAAAGCCAAAGGGTATATGAAACTATGAAAGGCAGAAGCTGCTTTTAAATGTATCCTCAAGTTACTTATAAAAGCACCCCTTTAAAAGCAGTAGCAGTTTTAATAAACATACAAAATAAATTTTATACAAAAGTCGCTATTCACTGCTTGTTAAAAAATATCAGAAACAACATAAAAAATAATACCGAAATGTTCTTGTGTCTCTGAGAAACTATCAAATCAAAATATTCTCCAAGACTTAACTTTGATGATCCTTCAAATGTAATCTTAGCTTTCCTAGATCCATCAAATATATTGATGGACGCTCCTCTCTATGTGCATGTGTATATATACATATATTCTATTTTGTAATGGATATGGATATGAGTTTTGATTATTGAGACATATCTATATTCTTATATGTATTTATGATTGGCAAGTATGTAGGGATATAGCAAGTTCCACATCTAATTTGTACCTGATCCATTTGCAACCCATGCTCAAGCCATTCAAAAATTAACATGTGACACACCTCAAAAACAAAACTTCTTCTTCATCTTTTTCAATGATTTTGAACCAAAAAAGGGCAAATGAAAAATAACAGCAAAACCTTTCTTCCTCCAGTATATTATATTTTTATGCAATGAAAAAATGGACGGTAGTGGTGATTGACTAGTTTATTGTGAGGGTTAAATAAAGAGTATATGCCCTCCGTGAAGAAAAACTTTAATTCGGTCTTGTAATGGGCAATGCATGTCTTCCCAAGTTACTTTTTTGATCCAGTTAGTTTCTTGGACAGTCTGATTAAAGTGTTTGATAAATGTAGCAAATTATAATACATTTTTAATAGTATAAAGCTTGGAAAATGAGTGTCTTATAATCCATCCTTATTATCAAAATGACCAAAAAGGAATTGGAGATAAAGAAGAGGTATTTTGGAATTTTCTTAAATATTAAGGTGTAAAGTGGTCTTTTACTCGATCAAACTATATGACTTATAAGTCATCAAAAAATAAGATGGGTTACCTCAGCATTTTTTGGCTTGTAAACCAAAATAAGTTGTTCTCCAAACATATTTCAGTGGCTAATAAGCCACTTCTACTAGTGGCTTATAAGCCACTTCTACTAGTTGTCAAACATGCACCGAGGCTAAATCTTAAGGAGAAGTATAATCTTTAGGAATGTCCATCAAGTACATAAAGTTTAGAATGGTTGTTTACACATTGTGTGTATAATCTAGCTCCGCAATTTGTATATGCATACAATGACACGGTATCTTAAGAGTATTGGATACATTTCCTATATCTGCATTATCAAATTACGAGAATAAATTTATACATAAGGTAAGTTTAAATAGATCATATTTATTATTTTATATTTCAAATCCTGAAAGTTATGTAGAGACATCTAAACTAATTTTTTTAATACAAAAATAGGGCGAGTTCTCTATTCATATATCATTAAAAGACACTAACTCAACCTACAGGTGAATAGTCCAAGAACATTACTAATCAAACAATTCATACCCAAGAATAAGGAGAGGACCATAGACATCACCTATTGCATAAGTCATAGATGTTTGGTCAAAAATAAACCTGAACTAAACAAATCTAGGCAAAGCTAACCAGCTCTTACTTACATCAATACCCAAAAATAACACCAAAGCATAAGCAAAAGATAATTACTTATGACCAAACTAAAAACCGAATCAAGACATAAAGCTAGAGGGAATCCTTAGAAGTTCTTGGCGGCAGCAGCCATATCAGATGAAGAAGTCTCATCTTGTAGCGACAACCTTGCAAGCCCTCTCTTATCCACCAACACCTTAACTATTGACTCCCTCTTGGATGACAAGTTTCTCCATAACAATATGAAGTGTGTGGAGTTAGACGTCAATCGACAAGGAGTGATAGTAGACTTGTTAAAAATAAGATTGTTCCTTGCTCTTCATAAGCACCGGCATAAGGATGGAAAGATAATTGACTATAATATTTTGCATTCTCTTTCCACGAGAAAGGAGCCATAGGAGTCCACAATTTGATTAAAATCATTTAGGAGAGAGGCAATCTAAAGAAAAGACAAGAAGGACCATACCATCTTCACGAAAAAGCATTGTCAAAAAAGATGCTCATCATTTTGAGGCACCTCAATGCAGAAAGAGCACAAAGTGTCACTTGTCCAACCCTTGTCCGCTAGGGTTACCTTAGTATTAAGCTTCCTCTTAGAAAGTAGCCATAAAAAAGATTTTGATTTTCACTGAGATGAAAGATTTCCATATCAAGTTAAAACCATTAAAGATAAAACCTTTGCCATTTAGGAGAGTATAAATGGATGTAACTGTAAAGTTACCAGATTTATGATGAGGCCGCCGAACATCGTCTTTACCGCTATTTGGGCAGAAGGTGAGATCAAAGAGAAAAATTCTAAAGTCGGAAACCTCTTCCTTCTTCTGCATAGAGATTGGTCTTCTAATCATATGTTGCCATCTCTAGTGACTATTATGATAGATACCCTATGATTTAGCATTGACATTATCCAAAAAAGAAAGGTTGTATGCTGGGGGGTACAGAGATGCCAATGTATTAGGCCATGTCCACTTGTCTTACCAGAATCTAATACAATAACATTCACCTAATTTCCATTGAACTAGACTCTTTAAATATTGACTACTAGAATAAATATCCCGCCAAAATTTGGAAGCAGAGAGACTTGATGGTGTGCAACTAGGGTTCGAATATTCTGAAGAGTATAAAGAACAAAGAACTTTACCCAAGAACTGCTCTTTTAAAGAACCTTCCACATCCATTTGGATAACAGAGAGGTTAAAATCTCTACCCCCCCCCCACCCACCCACCCGCCCTTCGCCTTTTAGATTTGCAAACCAAGCTCCATTTGACTAAAGCTTTACATGAAAAGACAGATTTCTTTACTCCCCATGAGAAGTTTCTTCTAATCCTATCCATTGCCCTGATTAACTATTTAGGAAGCTTAAAGAAAGACAAGAAGTATAAGGGAAGAGAGGTTAACCGAGTTGATTAGAGTTAAACATTCTCCAATAGACAGTTGCTTACATTTTCACATGGATAACCTCTTTGAAAATTTATCTAAGAGAGCCTGTCAATTTTGTTTGTTGAGAGAGCCCTTTTTTATTAGGATGCCAAGATATTTGAAAGGTTGTGCAACGTGAGAATAGTGGAGTATGCTAGCAAAGAAGGCTCATTTAGTAGAGGGTTTACTAAAATAGAACGGGTAGGTTTTGGCATAATTGATGCCTAAACCATATATGTCTTCAAACATGTTGAAAATGGATTAGTGAAGTCAGAAGTTGAGGCTCTACACATGACGATTGTGTCATCAGCAAATTAGAGAGAGCAAACATTATTGAGTTCCCCCTTTAGATGCAACTTAGATAGATCACCACATGCAGAAATAGAAGTTAGCATCTTATTGAGAACATCCGCCGCTAAAATAAAAAGCATAGATGAGAAAGGGTCACCCTACTTCAGACCCCTAGCATTGGAAGTAATTTGTTGGGGAGCCAAGCATAATATTTTGGGTCAAAACCCCTAGCTTTGAGCATCTCAAGGATGAAGGACCAGCTAACACAATCAAAGGACTTCATGAAGTCAACTTTAATCATGCAGACTTACTTACATTTGGTAGAACAATGATGAAGAAGCTCATGAGCAATAGCACAAGAATCCAGAGTAGATTTACCACTTTGGAAAACTAATTGTGTAGGATTAACCAAGGAAGATAAAAGAAGAGGAAGCCTATTAGCCAAGACTTTGTAGTGAATATTTTAAACAGACTATTTAAAATACTTATAGGCCTAAAGTCTTTAACTAGATAGGCTCATTCAATCTTAGAGATGAGAGATATAAGAGAGAAGTTGATGTTGTGGAGGGGTGATGGATCAAAAATGAGATAATAAAGACAGAGAAGATATCATCTTTTATGACCTCCCAAAACTCTTGGGGAAAATAATTGAAAACCGTTAGATCCATGATACTTGTTAGGGTGCAATCCAAAGATAGCCAACTTAATTTCCACATGAATGAACATAAAATTAAGATTTTCAAGACCCTCGACTGGGTTTGGATATAGATATGACCAATCTAGAGTGAAGGAAGAAAGAGAAGTTGCAAAGAACAAAGAAGAGAAGAAGTAAAAAAAAGCAATTTTGTTTTCCCTATTTAGAGGAGACAAGTTAGTCATCTTTGATGATATTGGGGATAAAGTTTTTCCTTCTATTGAAAGAAATGGATTTGTAGAAAAAGAAAGTATTATTATCCCCCTCTTTCAACCAAGTGATCCTTGATCTATCTCTTCAAAAAATCTCCTCTTATTTAGCAACATGAGTAGGATTAGACAAATAATCTATTGTAGAAGAGGCCTCAAAGGCAGCGAGAGATCTATTTTCTTAAATTAAATCGAGAGATTGAATGGATGAAAGGATGTTTTTTTTTTCCTGGATGCATTGATGGATCCAAAGATTGTCTTTTCTACCACTTAATTTTTCTTTTTAGGAGATTAAGTTTGGATTTAAAAGCAACTGATTGCATGAGAAAGAATGCTAACAAGATTTAATGAAATCTTTGAAATAGGAGTGAGAGTGCCAGACCTTCTCAAATCTAAAAATTGGTTTAGGAGTAGGTTCACTAGAATCCAAGATGATGGGTGAATGATCTAAGCAAGATACATGACAAGCATATTGAACCAGAGTAGGAAAGGATGACTTAGAGGCAATATTGATAAGGAATCTATCAACTCTACCAAGACTTGGATCCTCTCTCATATTAGATCAAGTGAATTGCCTACCACTGAGAGGGAAATCCATGAGGAAAAGAGAATCAACTACAGATTTGAAGGAATTAATGTCTCTAATAGAACTATATCTACCTTTTCTTTCCCTAACACTTAGAGTCACATTAAAAATCCCAAAAAAGGTTCAAGGCAATGGAAAGATAGAAAAAAATCTATGAAACTCCCACCAGAAAACCTCTTCATATTCTCTCTCATAAGAGTCATAACCAGAAGTTACATTAAATTTTCAATTAGAAATCTTATGGTAAAGAACATCAGAGACCAAAAAAACCCTATGTAGGATTCTATACATTCAAAGAGATTATCATTCCATCCCAGAAGCACATCACATCTAAACTTTATGGCATCTAAATTAAGCCAATCGTTAATTCTATGACCACACAGAGCTTTAATAGTACTAGATTTATGGGAATTAAGCTTAGATTCTTGTAATCCTATTATTTCCACACCGAAAAAGAGGATACAATCTCTAACTAATCAAGAACCAATCTTCATAAAAAAAAGATAACAAATCAACACAATCAACAACCTAAAGGAAATTACCTTCACTGAAGAGCCCTGTTTAGCTCTCTCTACTTCTAAAGCTCGTAGTTTATTCAGAGCATCTTTATGCAAAGGCTCTTGGACGCTACAATTGGCATCAAAAATTGATAGCAAATCCTCAAAAAGAGAATTTAATCGACAAAATAGGAGCAGAAGAAGAAGAAGACTAACCCTTTTTGTGAAGAGAAGAATAGGATTTGTCTGATTCAGCCATGAATCTGTGGTAAGGCTTGTGGTAGAAAGAGAGGGTTAAGCCGATGTCTTCTCTGTCTGGTAGGCCTCTCAAAACTAGGTGGCTGAGCTGAGGATGAAATAGCATCATTTGAGTTCCTGAAGGATGATGACGGGATAGACTTTGTTCTATCCTAGGCTGCAAATAGTGCTCTATTTGATGGGCCATCATTGGGGCCTAACTTAAGATTAGGGTAAAAAGATTTCCAAGTTGTCCTTGGTAAAAATATAGATTTAACTTTAAAAACCACCTCCATCATATTTGGTAAGTTAAAAATTAGGAAACTTTTTACCCACCTCAACTCCTATGATTTTGCTGCATTTCTTGTTTCCTTAACTATAAGTTAAAAATTGGGAAACTTTTTACCCACCTCAACTCCTATGATTTTGATGCATTTATTGTTTCCTTAACTACTTCTTCATTTCCCGCTGGATTTGAAAATTGGGCAATTACCCTTTTACCCTTGGCATCCTCCTCTAGCTTAAGGCGCCTAGGATCTGGAGGCTACTTTGGTGATGGCTCATCAGAAGAAAGGGGTTGATGAACTTTTTATTCCATAGCCTACCATAGAACGTCCAAATCTTTCCACGAGAACTAAGAAGAAGAATCACCTTCATTAAGGAGGAAATATGTTCCTTTCTTGGTTGTGAGCACATTCTCTGAAATGGGATAACCATAGATCTCACTAGAAGCTTTGCCTTCTAGGAGCCACCCATTAACAAGAGATGCATATTGAAAGAGAATAACTTTGGTGATATCCCTTTTGTATTAAGCTTTAATGAGGACTTTACATGCAGAAATTTTTTCCATGAACATAACATTTCTAGAACATGCGTAGATTTCTCCATAGTCCTTAAGCAGGGTAGACAAAAAGTCACAATCCCGCAAATGAAGATGAATGCTTGACAATTTAATCCAAAACAACTCAGATTTAGGGTAAACTTGCATCCCTTTAGTTTTTGACCAATTGCAGAAAGTACTACTAAAGAGTCCTATATCTATATAACCCATAAGGACAGACTGATTCAGAAGTTCAAGAGAAGGGAATTGAACCATAAAAGTACCTTGCTCAGAGTGTAGGATTTGATGATTACATTCCTTGACACTGAATCTATGCTCAAGCATTTCCTTAAGCTTTGGAATTGAAGGAGAACCAACACCCATAGATAGAATACCAAAAGAGGACATCTTTGTAATCTTGTCTTTGATTGAAGCTGGTGTTGGGATGACAGGGATGATGGATGGGTAAGAACATGCAATTTAGGGAGGCAGAGAAGTGGAGCAAACACGAGAGGTGTGCCCTACCTCTTTGTACTTGAAACATCTAAAAGATCTCAACTTGTAAGATCTCGCCATGTTGTTGAGATCCCCACAAAAATCACCTTTTTGGTTTAGGGGGAGAGATAACTCACTGGGAAACCCTAGCTCTAGTTGATCTCTTCCTATTGATGACAATTGTCCAACCTGCTTCAGAAAAGGGTGCTAGAACAGATAAAAGAGGGAGAATACCTTGTCCTTGTCGGAGATAATGGATGTTGTTTGAAGAGATCAGCAAAGGAAGATAAAGTTTTAGGGGGAGGAGGTGAGGAAGTGGTTTTAAGAAAAGGAGACGAAGGGTTACAGAGGCTGATGGTTTGGATGGGACAACTCAGATCCACATGAACGAGCAATAGGCAGATGAGAGGGAATGAGTTTTTTGGTGCAGATTTCTCTATTGAAGAATGTTACCTACCTCTTTGGGGAAAGAGCCACCTCCCCTTATTGCTCTCCTAAGCCCTCCATTTTTTTATGAGAGGTCTAAACTACTATCTAATGAAAATATTAGAGGTGGACGAAAATAATGAGAGGTGGTGATAATCACATTTTAATAACATTTTTATGCCATCATTATCTATTTTTATATTAATAAATATACCACTAATAATATGTTTTATCTTAATGTGCAGGTTAATTAAGAATTTAGAATAAAAGCCAAAAAGACTCTGACTTCCTGATTTTCTACTATTTATTGAAGCCCAAATATGATGACAAAAGAAGGCCCAAGAAAGCTCAAGGATCCATGAAGAAATCGGGTCAAAAATTAACAAAAAACTAATCTGTCGAGAACTAATCAGTCGGTAACCGATTGGTCAACCGATTGGTAGTCGGCAGAAACAGATTTATGGCTGGATTTTAATTCTTGATCTCTAAGTTTCATCCAAGGGTTCTTATTCATTGCTGTAGGCTATAAATAGGGGTAGAGATGAGGCATTATCGTGTGAAACATTTTGTAAAAACTCCTTTTGGAGAGGAGTGTTACTCTTAATTGAGAAGATCTTCTAAAATTATAAGTTTTTATTACAATTAATAAAAATATTTTTTTCACATCTACATATTTTTCTTTTATTCTCTTTGTTTGATCATGAAGATGAAGATGAGATGAAGATGGAGATCAATATGAAGATTTGCCTTCATCAAGAGGCTAGAACCATCTTGGAATGTAAATTTTCTCTTTTATTTTTTTATTTTCTTGTAATATTTTCTTTTATAGGTTTAAATATTCAAGGGGCTAGAACCCTCTTGAGTTAGATTTATGATGCATGATAGAGTAGATTTACTTTCAATGTCTTTATTTTCTTGCATTTTTTTGTAGTATAGATTTACATTTTATCATATTTCTAGATTTGCTTTATTGTTCTTTTCTTTTTGCTCATAGTTTAGATATTTACTTCTTTGTTTTTATTTTTTTCTTTTTATAATTAGTTTATTTTCCTTTTTCATACTCTTTAATTTTATTTTGCTTTTATTTTTTAAGATATTGAAATAAATCCATGTAGGAATTCTAGAATAGTATGAAACTAGTTTAATTTCTTTTATGAATTATGAATTACTCTCTTATGCTTAAAATGATCATGTTTAGGATAATCAACTAGAGAACTAATTGATAGAAGAAGAATTGGATAATTTATGCTTGCCTTGAGTGGTATGATATGTTATGCTAATGAATTCTAGAATTTTTATCTATTTGTTGTTCTTTTTATGAGTATTAATTTTACTTGGATAATAATATGATAGGTTATGATTGCCTTAAGTGATAGGATAGTCTATACTTAAGAAATCTAAAGTAAAATGTGATAAAAAGAGAATAGTTCATGAATTTATAAGTAAAATTGGCTAGTAGATTCAATTCTAGATTCCTCATATCTCTAAATGAATCATCAATCTTTACTTTCTTGAATTTTCTCTTTGTCTTGATTTTTCTTTATTTGCTTATTGGTTTTATTCCTTTTTCTTCATCTTTCTTTCTCCCCTCTCAACCTAGTTTTGTTTTCATCACAACCAATCTTTATCTCTCCACAAATCATATGTTTTACTCCTAATTGTCACACACACATATTAAGAATCAATTTTGATTAATTTTAACAACATCTTCCTTGTGGATTCGACATTTTTCTATACTATAACTTGATAGTTGTGTGCTTGTGACTTTTAGTTATCATTTTTACTTTACCAAGTTTTTAGCACCGTTGCCGGAGAAGGTGCTTATAAGTAGGATTTTTCTATTTTCGCTCTTTAGTTTGTGTGTTTTCTTGTGAAGGAATCATTTTGTAGATTGAAGACCAAGGATTGAAGATTGAAGATTTGACTTGTAAAAACTCTTCTTTCTAGTATTTTTAGTTCCACCCCTTTAGTTAGTTCCTCACAAATAGAGACAATTAGGATCTTAAAAAAAGAATTTTTTTTACTTTTGTCGACAATAATAAATTCACCCTCCACTTGGATATTTACTAACAAGATAATAATTTCAAACAAGTGCTCTCTTTCTCACATTTGTTTGATTGCTAACCTTAATTAAAAAAATAAAAAGATTTTATTTTGAGCATCCTTTTGTAGTTGCTTTTAATTCCTAGGGTTGCATTGCATATAATAGTAGGAATTCACCCAAGTGATTCGAGCATCTTGATTTGACACTCACTTGAAAATATTATTAAGGGCAAAACCCCTAATAAAGATAAGGTGAGGGATTTTATCGCCCTTTTCTTAGCTCACAAATCACTAATTCCTCACTACACAAATCCAAACCTTTTAAAACTCATTAGACGTTGGCCCCTAAGGACTCGAGCTCATTAAGGAACAAGAAATACTTCACTGGGTTTTAGTTGACTTGAATCAGTTGGTGTCTAAGGCAAAGTTTAGGGGTTGCATAAAGCACTCCGTAAGGAATGATGTACTTAATTGATCTTTGATCTTCCTCTAGTACTATCCTTACCTGGCTAACTGACCGAGTAAACTTCAATCTTTTACTAAGGGAGTTTTTGGTTAGAAGCTCATCAAGCTGAGTTTAGCCTTAACCCTAGAATTTAGAGTGATTGACATAAGTGATTGCTTTTGATTTGTTTTAGTTAGGTTTTTCTTTTATCTTTCTCCTCCTTCTCATTATCTTTTAATTTTTTTAGTTTTCCTTAAAAACTAACTTTTTGTTTTCTTAGGATTTCTTTTTAGATTAAAAAAACAAACAAAAAAAAATTTACCTTAGTGTATGCAAGGTTGGATTAGGGATAATACCAATCGTTTAATCCATTTTGGACCAATTTTAGAAGAAATATATAATCCTAATCCACATGTTCTTCAAGATATGTGTTACCCAACTAAGAATGTACATCTTGCATTAAGTTACCCTAGGTAAACGGAACTAATTTTGAGCTTTGACCGTATTAAATAAACAAGCTTCCAAAATTCTTAGGAAATGAAACCAATGACAGTTACATATTTATCTCCGAGTTTGAGGAAGTTTATCTTATGATTAAGATTAGGGAACTATCTGAGGATGTGATTAAGCTTAGATTTATTTCGTTTGCCCTTAAGGACAAAGCCAAGAAATGGCTATATAACTTACCTATAAATTATATTCAACTTGGGATGAATTTATCACCGTTTTTTTAAAGAAAATTTTTCCTATCCACAAAACGGTTAAGCTTAGAACAACATTCAAAACTTTAAGATAGTCCTAGGATAGCCATTCTTGAAGTATTTTGATAAATTTAAGGATCTTCTTATCCAATGTCCTCACCATGGTCATGAGAAATAGCAATTATGCCAAATCATCTATGAAGGTTTGGATTATTTATCAAAAATTTTATTAGAATCAATGTATCAAGGGTATTTTATGAAGAAAAAACTGATGAAACTTAGGAATTTTTAGAGAGTTTATCTGAAAAACCATACAGTGGGAACACTATGATGATAGAGTTTCATTAGTTGTCCAATCTAAATCCAGTGGTCTGTCTCTAGAGACAAACATAGCCTCTGAAGCAAAGATGGCCACAATCATGCGTAGGTTAGAAGCTTTAGAAATCAAAGAACGAGCTCTAGCTCAAATCAATCAAATTTCTATCTTAGGTTATCACAACTGTCTTTCTCCATCTCATTTTTCAGAGGAATGTCCTCTCTTAGAAAATAATCGACCACTAGGTCAGATAAACGCTGCATTCCAGCGCTTTGTGAGTGATCCAGTTTCTTCAACTTATAATCCAGGTTGGAGAAATCACCCAAACTTTACATAAAATCAGGAAAACTACTCGGGTAATCAAAACTTCACTTTCTCTTCAACCCAACAATTTTTTAGGGGAAACACAGTTTCTTATAGTTCTCTAAACAAATTTCAACCACTAAATCTGCCATAGTCAAATCAGTCTCCTCATCATTAATCTATGAATTATATCCTTCAAAATTCTGATCATGATAAATGTCTTAATGTTTTGGAAAAGAGTTTGAAAACCATAATTAAGGCCTCTACCCAAACCACAAATATGTTAACTCAAATATCCAACACATTGAATTCATTTATGCAATCAACCAGACAAATACTCAACTCTAACACCCAAGCCATAGCTAGGTTAGAAATCTAACTTGGTCAACTAGCTAATGCTATAAGTGAGAAAGAGAAAGAAAAAAATTTAAGTCAGCCCGTGATCAACCCTAAGGACACAGGATCAAGTTCAACTTACGAAGCTCAAGTGAATGCAATCCATTCACTACGATTAGAAAACAGGTTGATATCAAGTTTGAATACCTCCAAGTCAAACTCTTGAACTAGAACAAATAATTTCTCCTTTTGATGACTCTATTTAACAATCACCCCTTTCTAATGACCAAGAACCTGAACCCGAACCTGAACCTAATTTTGATAGGTTTAAACCAGTTGCTCCTTTCCCAAATAGACTCAGACCTAGGAAGTACTCCCCTCAGGTGGAGAAGATCCTAGAAACTTTTAAACGGGTTAAGGTCAATATTCCTCTCTTAGATGTAATTTAAGAAATCCCTTCTTATGCAATATTCTTGAAAGATTTATGCACTAAGAAGAGAACAATAAATGTTCCAAGAAAGTCTTTTTTACTGCCTATATCTTTGATATACTTTTAAAACCCATACCTTTTAAACATAAGGATTCAAGTTGTCCCATCATCTCATGTGTCATTAGAAATACCGTCATTGATAAGGCACTTTTGAACTTGGGGACCGGTGTCAATTTGCTTCCATATTCGGTCTACCAGCAACTAGGTGTAGGAGACTTCAAACCAACTAAATGCACCTTACAGTTAGCTAATAGATCTATCAAGGTCCCCATTAATGAGATAGATGATGTTTTGATTAGAGTTGGGGATTTCATTTATCTAGTGGATTTCGTAGTGTTAGAAACACAGCATGTTTGCAATCGTAAAGGACAAATACCTGTCATTCTTGGGAGACCTTTCTTAGCCACATCTAATACTTTAATTAACTGTAGAACTGGTCAAATGAAGCCGTTCTTTAAAAATATGACTGCTGATATCAATATCTTTAATACAGTGAACCAACTAATCAACATCAAGAAATAAATTACCTTTATGAGGTAGAAGAAGAGAATGAGTCAGATCTGAGTTTTAAGAAAATTTCTGGTGTGGAACTAAAGACGTTAGAAGCAATAGGATCAGATTTGGTCTCCCAAAATAAAGGAACTATGTTTGATACATATTTATCTTATCTTAGTTTTGAAGAACTATTTGCGGATGAACTTAGGATTCTAGAAAACAAACAACAACTAAATTTTCATACATCAACCATGAATCTGGGGGTTGAGGAAATTTTTAAAGAGAAATTAGTTGTGACAGGACAAACTTTCATAAATAAAGAATCTAATTAAGTTCAATCAGAAATTTAAAATGTATGACACTATTGATACCTACCTTTAATTGCTGCAGAATTTATTAAAACCTTTAGAATACACAGAATTTAGGCACCTTTTTGAGTTCATCATCTTAGACTTCTTTAAAATTTGGGGTAGAATTTTTAGCAATAAGGTAGCATTTGATGTAGAATACGAGCTTTTCATGTTCAATTTGTCATTTTACATCTTTACTTTTTGTCTCATAATAGTACAAATAATAAAAAAATTATTCTTCTCTCATTTGAGAGTTTCTTATTCTTTTAAAAAAATGAAAATAAAAGGAAAAAGGAGAAATAATGTGAAAAATGTATGTATGTGTGTGTGTGTGTGTGTGTGTGTGTGTGTAAACTAACTTTACAAAAGAAGAGTGCAAAAAATAGGCACCAATAAAAACTCTCTTGAAACTCAAGGTGTTTCTATCATATAAACCTAAGTTGACCGAGTAATTAAGCCTAAGGAGTATTCTCATGCTTAATGACATAAGTCCAATTGAGTTGGGATTTATTGGCCCAAAACTCGTTAAATGGTTACTTAGAAAGCCCGATGGAATAGAACAAAACTCACCAAGGGATAAAGAGTAAAAAACATACTAACAATGTTCTTATATATACAATTATATTTGTATATATGTTCTTGAAAAATAATTTTGATTAAGATGCTTGAAAATTATTTAAAACAAAGAGTAAGCATGTTCTTTTCAAAACTTTTAAATTAAATCTTTAAGTTAGACTTGGTTTTGTATAATTGTAATGAAAAGTTTTTTCTAAGAGATTTACCTTGGAGTTATACATAAAAACGTTTTCTTGAGTAATAACTAGCCTCAACTAGAATGTTTAAGTATATCAAGTGAATTAATTACTCATAGACTTCTTTTAAATTGGCAAGTTGACCTAATTTTATGGATATATTTATTGTAAACCCTCACGAGACTATAACTCGTCTTCTAGGGCAACCTAGGGGTTTAAATGCTTATTGTATACGCTAAATACAATCGTGATTCCTACAAAAGTGAGTTAGGATTTCTTTTAATTTCTATTTTTGCAAGAGGACTAGCAAAAGTTTAGGTGTGAAGGGTATTTGATAATCACATTTTAATAATATTTTTGTAGTCTCGTTATCTATTTTTATATTAAAAAATATTCCACTAATAATATGTTTTATCTTAATGCAGGTTAATGAAGAATTAAGAATATAAGCCAAAAAACTCTAACTTCCTGATTTTCTACCATTTATTGAAGCTCAAATATGAGGATAAAAGAAGGCTCAAGAAAGCTTAATAATTCATAAAGAAATTGGGTTAATAAATCAACAAAAAAATTAATCTGCCGAGAATCAACTGATCGACCAATCGGCTGGCCAACCAATTGGTCAACCGATTGGTACATGACTGTGACGCCCCAGGGTTCACACAAGGCTGCAGTCCCAGGTGAAACCCGGATTGTCAAACCTGCCAAGCACCAACCACCATGCTATGATAAGTTTCACCATCACAATCACTATCTCTCTAGTGGAAACAATAAATAAGTGAAGGTACAGACAGGTGAAAATAGAAATAGGATAATACTGGATATACACAGAAGAAGCATAAGAAAAATCAATAATGAGCCCAACTGGAATAAAATAGACACATCTCTGAGTCTGAACTGAATCTCAAATACAATGAGTCACATAAACAAAGTCTCACAATAGCTCTCAACTCTATGAAACAAAATACCAATCTAGATTCTGAGATTTATCAACAACATGTGGAGTTCTGTAATAACTACAAAATATGATAAGTAACTAAATGGACAACTAAGAAGTTTCATCAACCTGCCACTCTCCGTGCGCCAGACTCGCTGCCTGAAAGGGGGGGAAACAACGAGCGTCAAAGCGCTAGCGAGATCATCACTACCTCTCCCCAGGGGAAGGGGTAGGAGTATATAAGAAAATAGAATCAGTACATACATATATCAAATCATTCATATAACTCTCTATGAATGAAAAACAAATAATCAATGATAAATACTCCAATCTCTAACATAAAGAATAATCATCTCATCTCGAACTACGTCCGAGTGACCTGCTCTATAAAAAGAGGATATTAACAATTGCTAAAATAAATATATCTGTCGTTCATAACGGGTGCCTCAAAATCTCAAAGGAAAATACCCTACTCGCGGGCAATCCATCTGGAGAGTAAAACTTACAACTGATCAAAAATCTATGTGTGCATCATATTGTACTATAGCGATACTTTTGTAATGCTCGTTACTCAATCGCTCTGCGGCAATAGGATTTATTATTTTTCTATTCCGGATACATATAATAACGATACTGTTGTAATACTATTACTCAATCGTTCTGCGGCAATAGGTTTTATCTCC
>BQKN01000102.1:536860-556464 GCA_022839385.1 Asparagus kiusianus | reverse complement strand
TATTTGCATTAAAGAAAAAACTTAAATCTTTTAATCAACTCCATCAATTTTGTGGTAAGATTAATAAATAATGCAAGTTAATTAATGAAATAATACATGTAAACTAAATGTCGACGACGTTTCTATAAGTTATTATGATCAAGTACTAGGTTTGTGCATGATTTACAACTATGGTTTGCTTAATAATATAGTCCTATTTTTAATACCAATAAACGATGGGATTTCACAATCGCTTTCTTCTATAGCTTTGTTACATCAAACCTACTACATTTGGACAATCAATCCTAGTGGTTCATACAATTTAAGGAGAAATAGATAAAATGTGACATAGTTCACCATCACTTTGGCAAACAAAGAAATTAAAAAAAGAAAAAAAAAAGAAAAAAAAAAGAAATAGAAGGGTTCTTTTTAGATATTAGTCCCTTAAAGGTATTTTGATCTTACTCCCTCAAATCTTCATATATTAACATTAGTTCCCCAAACTACCTTAATGTGTTGATATTAGTTCCTCTAGTTAGCTAGTGCTAAAATAGGTAGGTAATATTCCATTTTCTTTAATTTTTTTCTTTAATGGATAGTTATACCCCTCTCCTTCCTCTCCGTTCCAACCTACTCTTAGCCCTCAATCACCGCCACCACCCTCTCTCTATCCTCTCCTTTCCTCCATTAGGCCTGCTCTAATGTCTTCACAATTCGTAACAGATACGCGAAAGAGAGTGGTGATGAAGAAGGGGATGACAGTGACATTACCAATGGAGATGGTGATGATGGCGAGGATAAGAATGCTAGCGTAGAAGATGATGGAGGTGGAGAACTTGATAGTGGTGATGATGGATGTGGAGTTGAGAACACTAACGAGGGAGAGGACGGTGGTGGAGCTGATGAAGGTGAAGGTGAGAGAGATGGGTAATAAGGTAACTCCCCATCTGTGGATAGTGTTAATCCAACCATGGTTTAGGGTTTGAATGATAAACCTAACAGAAGGACTGATATCAACATATTAAGGCAATATGGGGGACTAATATCAAAACATAAAGATTTTGGGGAGTAATATCAAAATATCTATGATTTAAGAGACCAATATCTTAAATATCCTCTAGAAAGAACATGTTTTTTTTTTCTTATATTGGTCCCCCCATTCTAATTTTTTTAAATAGGTCTATTTCAAGGGTTATTTGCATATATACCCCTTAAGTCATAGGTATTTGCAAAACGGCTCCCCAAAACTTAGTATTTGCAAAGCTACCATTTAAATCATTAATTTTGGAAAAAAGTTACATCCAAGTTAATCAATCATCAATTTTGATAGACTAAGTTGTAATTGTAGTGTAAAATTATCAACAAAATAGCCAAATTTTTACTCATCAAGTTGATAATTTGTTGATTTTAGGGTTATTTTCTCCCAAAGTTGATTATTTGGGGTAGTTTTGCAAATACTAAATTTTAGGAGGTAGGTTTGCAAATACTGATGACTTGAGGGTTATATATGCAAATAACCCTTAATTTAAATAAGTCCCCCAAATCATAGTTATTCTTAAATAAAATCATAAGTATTCTTAAATAAAAAAATCTTCAAAATCTTTTATGTGTTAACTAAACAATCTCCACACCAAAAAAAGAAAAAAAGGAAAAGAAAAGAAAATCTATAAGTTCTACTAGATAACAACATTAGTTTTGCCTTTTTTTCGTTCATCTTTGTTAGATAATTACTTAAGGAGGAGGGAAAACATACAAAATAAATAGAATTTAGTTAATTTGAAGTTAAGTTTAAAAAAAGGGTAAATATTAGAACTAGTATAAGGATTATTACAAAACCCTCTTTTAACTTTCAAAATTTATTAGATACCCCCCCCCCCCCCCCCCCCCCTAATTTAGAGGAGTTTTTTTGGTAACCCTTAAACTTAAGCTGAGATTTTTGATATTTTGAAAGTTAATACTGCTAATTGTCCAAATTTAATGGGTTTTCTATGGTTTAGCCTTAAACATATTTAGCACAAAGATATTTATTTAAGAGAATAAATGGGGCGTAGACAAATTATATGAGATGTGGAGACTTATTTAAGAGAGCTTATAGATTTGGAGGACTTATTTAAATTTGTGGACTTATTTAAAAATAGGTTTGATTTTTGGGGCCAATATAAGAAATACCCAAAACAAAATGTCCAGAAAACAAGTATGCTAAATGTTGATGTTAAGTGATCATACAATCAATTAAATCCGTGGTTAAATAGGGGTGAAGTTGATGAGGAGATAGCTTTCTTCCCCGAATATCTAGTTCTGAGTTGAGTGGCTGAAAAGTCTGCACATACAGAAAGTCATGAGAGGACATGGACTGGTTCCCACGTAGTTCCTCTGACGATCAAGTCAGCTAGTGAGCTTGAGTGGGAAAAGTAAAAAAAAACTATGAGAGTTATTGTGTGTGCAGTAGTTTGTAGATTTGTATAAGAATTGTTAGACCCTAGAGGGGGGTTGATTAGGGTCTTATGCTAATCTAATCCCGATTAAATACCAATTAAAATAAATTAACAAGTTATCCTAACAAGTATGAAATACAATAATATATGTGAGCTAGGATAAGCAATATGAATAATAAAATATATCCTATATAATAAAAATATATGTAAGGATATATAAACTAACACAAGGGTGATATAATCAAACTACAAATGTGATAGGGCAAAATGATCAACAAGCAATACACAATGGCGATGTAAGATATGAACATGAAAACAAGTGCGCCAATGCAATCACAAATAAAGGATATGTTTACGAGGTTCGGTCCCCATGACCTACGTCCCCGCTCCTCACCTCGAGGAGATACTCCACTATCATAACCCTGTTTGGAAGCCGGAACTTCTACACACTCGGTTTACAAGTTCACCGAAAACTCTCACACAATAAACATTATGCAATCACACTCTATACCCTCTCAAGTGTTGGACCTAGACGTGTCTCCCTCAAGTGCTCGGTTACAACCTCTCCCTAGGTTCGTCAACCGACGCCACTCCTCTTGGGACGATCCCCGACTCTCACCACACACTCCTCTTGGTGTACAAGTGTATTACAAAGTGTATCTCACAATAAGCACAAATATAACAAATGATTGTTCTCTAATATGGATGACAACACAATGAAAGCTCACACTCAATTGTTACAACTCTCACCAACCCAAATATACTATGTATGAAAATACAATAAGCTCAAGTGGGTGTGTGTAAACAATGAGTGGAATCAAATCAACTAAACTCAATTAAAATCTAGCATATAGAAATTATGAACAAAAGAATAAATAGCTAGAAATAGAGTTTAGAAATTCTTCTATGAAAAATAAGATGGAGAAGTGGATTGAAATGAAGTTCAAACTGTAACGCCCTGCCCCGGAATCCCGGAGTCGGTACGCTATTAGATCTGATGGACTGGCCTCACAAACCACCACATGTCTTTTCAGCACGTTTTGTCCTCACTCACGCGCTCCCTGGAAAACTTCCCAGGGGGTCACCCATCCTAGAATTTCTCCAGGCCAAGCACGCTTAACTTTGGAGTTTCTAAGAGTTGGGTTTCCGAAAAGAAGATGCATCTTGGTGGTATGAGTATTCCAATCAATCTATCAATACTAATCACATCACCCTCTCAAGGGTTGGGGTATTACATACTCCCCCACTTAAACTCACAACGTCCTCGTTGTGCCAAATCATATCATCCAAGACCGTACCATCCGTGTGAGATTCTAGAGGTGGCTCCTACGGCCTCAAGAGGTGGCTCCCGCCCTCTCGACGTAGCACTTTGCGCCGCATAGCACTTAGCTCTCACAATTCCGGTTGGTTTGGCTCTGATACCATTTGTAACGCCCTGCCCCGGAATCCCGGAGCCGGTACGCTATTAGATCTGATGGACTGGCCTCACAAACCACCACATGTCTTTTCAGCACGTTTTGTCCTCACTCACGCGCTCCCTGGAAAACTTCCCAAGGGGTCACCCATCCTAGAATTTCTCCAGGCCAAGCACGCTTAACTTTGGAGTTTCTAAGAGTTGGGTTTCTGAAAAGAAGATGCATCTTGGTGGTATGAGTATTCCTATCAATCTATCAATACTAATCACATCACCCTCTCAAGGGTTGGGGTATTACACAAACACTGTAAATGATCTTCTCCACCTATAAAACAATCTTCAAACCAAACAGACTTTGAACCCAACTAAAAACCCTTGTTAAAACTCTCTTAAACTTCTTTAAAACTTTCCATTGGGTTACTGATAGAAGAGGGGTTGAGGGGTTTATATAGGAAGAAAAACCAACAGCCAAAACCCCAAACAAAATAACAAAAATCCCAGAAAAATAGGAAACAAATTCTGTACCCAATATAGCCGTTGGGCTATCGGCGGTTGACCGTGAAATTCTCGTGGTCGACCGCAAGGCACTACAGAATCTCAGAAAACTTCCAGAGACTTTGGCGGTCGACCGTGGCAATCGACCATGGGAAAATTTGAGCTGACGTTCGACCGTGAAAGTCTCTGCTGCCTGCTCAGAAAAGAACATAAGTGCGGTCGACCGTGAACTGATACAAGAAATCAGGTTTTGAATAGTTTTTTGATTTTAAAACACTGTTTAAAAATATCAAATAAATTCTAAAAAATGTAAAACTTTGGGGAATGATTGTAGACATGTTAAATTCCAAAAAGGACTTCCCAAATAAAAAGTATCATCATTTTACAAAATAGGCCAAAACATGAAAATGTAAACATGTGAATTTTGATATTTTGGCTAAACCATATTTTGAAACTTTGCACAATGATTATGTAGACTTAATAAATTATGTATATAATGATTGTTAAGTCTATAAACTGAGAATATGATATTTTCACAAATACATTAGAAAATAAAACATAAGAGTATGAAAATATATTTGTTTCAAATCTAAGTAGTTAAACCAAATCACAATAATAAATATGAAATATGTAATTTCATATGTATAAACATGAAAACCCAAAACCATGCATGTATATATATAATTATATATACCATATACGTGTGTGTATATGATATTGAGCTTAGAGTATTGAACACACATAATATAAATCTAAACTAAATATACCCAAGCAATCTTGATCTTCATTGTAGCTGAACTTGGTAAACTTGGATGAAGCTTGTAATTGGATCTTTAACTTGATAGCAAGGCTTCACTCTACTATTCCGCCAACCTCCATTTGATATGATCGTTATGGCGTAATTCCATCCATCCTCTAACTCGTTGTTTGCCTAGAATAAATAGAAATATACCAACACTAGACAAACAACATTAGTGATAAATTATTTATTAAACATCATCAAAACAAAGAGACCAACAATCTCCCCCTTTTTGATGATGACAAACAATTTACAAAAAAAGGATATATGTATGAAAGGAAATGAATATACAATATTATAATTATCATGCATATAAACAAAAAGATTATACTCATAATATTTCCCCCCCTTTGAAAACATCAAAAAGGGGACAAAAGAATTAGGAGAGCGAAAGCTCCCCCTATCAATATGCATGAGTGAGTATAAAATAAATATAGGGATTACTCCCCCTATCAAAATACCTTAATGAATATATGCAATGAATGCTAAGGCATACATATGTGAGCAAGCAAGAAACATGCTAAACACAACTCACATACAAGAAGACAATGAAAACACATATAAATATGTCAATATGAAAATAGTGTCTCATTAACACAAAAAAAAACCATGTAAAAATAGATTTATGAAAACAAATGAGAGAATAACATGAGAATCATGCAAAAAGAGTTTTCGAATGAAAACAAATCAACCAAATGAAATCATAAATCAACCACAATCACATAAAACCAAACCATCATTGATTTTTAAAAATCAAGAGAGACAACTATATCTAGCTCTTGAGCTAGTATCAACCAATATAAACATTTTAGCACCCAGTAAACTAGATTTGGGAATAAACACCCAATAAATCTGGGGGGTTATATAAAACAAACCTCTCATCAAAATAAAATCAATAATCATGAAAACAAAAGAATTTGATCAAAGAAAATTTGTTTTCATAACCAAAAGATTTTAAGACATAATTTTCAAAACCAAGAAAAGGAAAAATAAGAACACTAAAATTCTTGGTTTAAAAATTAAATTTTTTTTGGTACCCAAGAACTCTTGGTACCAAAAGATTTAGGGACATGACCCCTTTTATTTAAGCTCAAAGTCCTAGGGTTATGAACCCTCTTGGGCACATGTGGTGCACTAACACGGTCAAAACAATATTCATTCAAATGACCCTTCCGATTACAATTTGTGCAATGAAAGAGATCCATTTGTTTTTATGGACCATTAGCTCGTGCATGGGAATCATTTGTAAATAAAGATTGTCTTTTAAAATTATTTTACAAATGAGAAACATTCTTAAATAATGGTCTATTTGGAACATATTGCAACATAGAAGCTTTTTGCATATCAAAACAAAATTTAGCAAGATGTTCAAACCTACCACAAACATCACATTTAAAAACATGTGGTCTACTAGAAGCATTTGGCAAATGAGATTTCTTTTTCAAATCAAAACAATATTCGGCCAAATGACCAAAACGATCACAATTATCACATCTATACACATGAGCATGCTTATGATGAACAATGGGTGCATGTGTATGTACATGTGATGAAGAAGCTACATGAGATGCACAATAAGTATTGACATTTTTATGTTTGTGTGCATCATAGCAAAATTGAGCTAGATGGCCTTTACGGTCGCAAATTGAACACTTATAAACTTTGCTATATATGTGTGCATGATGAGTGGATGATTTCTTAGACTTGGCACACATATCCATAAGCCTCTTATGATTATCAAAGCATATTTTCAAAGATGAATCTAAAGATGAAATGCGATTATTCATAAGATTTAATTCTTCATTTTTAGGCGCATATGCATTTTTAGAAGTAGAACATAAATAGTCATTTATAAAGGAAGCAGTATCATTTTGTATGTTCTCTACTTCTAACATGGCATTATTTTTGTCATGAGTCAAGTTAGCAATATCCAATTTTAAATTTTTATTTTTCAAATTTATCATATCATTGTTTTCTTGAAGAGCAATACTTTCTTGAGAAATGATATAAAATTTAAAAGCTAACTTCTCATGATCGGATTTTAAATCTTCATGCTTGCTTTGCAATTCAATAAAACCATTTTGCAATTTGTTATAGGCATCCAATAATTTTTCACTAGCACAAGCAAGTTCATCACTAGATAAATCATTAATCGATTCGAACTCGCAAACCTCACTAGGGCTATCACTTAGTGACCGTGTGCATGATGCTCTACATAAACTTGAAGCCGGATCCTCCAAAGCTTGTCGGATCGCTTCCAAGTCCTCTTGATGTGCTTCAATAAATTTTCATAAGGTGTAAGCACTATCAAAAGAATCAAGCTTGTTAGATATAAATGAATCAAATGCATTTAATAAAAATTCTAACATAAGCTTGTTCATAATAAACATCTTTTTATCATGTTTGCTCCACTTAGATTTCTCCAACGTGGGCACAATATAAACACAATCAATGACTTCCCATAAATTGATATTTTTAGATTGAACAAATAATTTGAATCTAAAACACCATTGAGCATAGGGGGAAACATTGAATTTAGGAGCAACACTAGAATCATAGTCTAAACAAGATGCATTATTCATATCCATAATTTGTAAAAAAATATGCAAGCAAGATGCAAATACAATCAAAACAAGATTAGCAAAAAAAGATAACTTGGATGTTTAACTCAAGGCGATTAGACCTTAAATCAAAGAGCACCAAGCTCTGATACCAATTGTTAGACCCTAGAGGGGGTTGATTAGGATCTTATGCTAATCTAATCCCGAATAAATGCCAATTAAAATAAATTAACAAGTTATCCTAGTAAGTATGAAATACAATAATATATGTGAGCTAGGATAAGCAATATGAACAATAAGATATATCCTATATGATAAAAATATATGCAAGGATATATAAACTAACACAAGGGTGATATAATCAAACTACAAATATAATAGGGCAAAATGATCAACAAGCAATACACAATGGCGATGTAAGATATGAACATGAAAACAAGTGCGCCAATGCAATCACAAATAAAGGATATGTTTACGAGGTTCGGTCCCCATGACCTACGTCCCCGCTCCTCACCTCGAGGAGATACTCCACTATCACAACCCGGTTTGGAAGTCGGAACTTTTGCACACTCGGTTTACAAGTTCACCGAAAACTCTCACACAACAAACACTATGCAATCACACTCTACACCCTTTCAAGTGTTGGACCTAGACGTGTCTCCCTCAAGTACTCGATTACAACCTCTCCCTAGGTTCGTCAACCGACGCCACTCCTTTTGGGACGATCCCCGACTCTCACCACACACTCTTCTCGGTGTACAAGTGTATTACAAAGTGTATCTCACAATAAGCACAAATACAACAAATGATTGTTCTCTAATATGGATGAGAACACAATGAAAGCTCACACTCAATTGTTACAACTCTCACCAACCTAAATATACTATGTATGAAAATACAATAAGCTCAAGTAGGTATGTGTAAACAATGAGTGAAATCAAATCAACTAAACTCAATTAAAATCTAGCATATAGAAATTATGAACAAAAGAATAAATAGCTAGAAATAGAGTTTAGAAATTCTTCTCTGAAAAACAAGATGGAGAGGTGGATTGAAATGAAGTTCAAACATTGTAAATGATCTTCTCCACTTGTAAAACAATCTTCAAACCAAACAGACTTTGAACCCAACTAAAAACCCTTGTTAAAACTCTCTTAAACTTTTTTAAAACTTTCCATTGGGTTACTGATAGAAGAGGGGTTGAGGGGTTTATATAGGAAGAGAAACCAACAGCCAAAACCCCAAACAAAACAACAAAAATCCCAGAAAAATAGAAAACATATTTTGTACCTAATATAGCCATTGGGCTATCGGCGGTCGACCATGAAATTCTCGCGGTCGACCGCGAGACACTACAGAATCTCAGAAAACTTCCAGAGACTTTGGCGGTCGACCGTGACGGTCGACCATGGGAAAATTTGAGCTGACGGTCAACCGTGGTGGTCGACCGTGAAAGTCACTGCTGCCTACTCAGAAAAGAACACAAGCACGGTCGACCGTGACGGTCGACCGTGAACTGATATAAGAAATCAGGTTTTGAACAGTTTTCTGATTTTAAAACCCTGTTTAAAAATATCAAATAAATTCTAAAAAATATAAAACTTTAAGGAATGATTGTAGACATGATAATAAACATGCTACAATGACTGGTTTCTAAAAAGGACTTTCCAAATAAAAAATATCATCATTTTACAAAATAGGCCAAAACATGAAAATGTAAACATGTGAATTTTAACATTCTGGCTAAACCATGTTTTGAAACTTTGCACAATGATTATGTAGACTTAATAAAGTATGTATATAATAATTGTTAAGTCTATAAACTGAGAATATGATATTTTCACAAATACATTAGAAAATGAAACATAGGAGTATGAAAATATATTTGTTTCATATCTAAGTAGTTAAACCAAATCACAATAATAAATATGAAATATGTAATTTAATATGTATAAACATGAAAACCCAAAACCATGCATGTATATATAACTATATATACCAAATACGTGTGTGTGTGTATGATATTGAGCTTAGAGTATTGAACACACATAATATAAATCTAAACTAAATATACCCAAGCAATCTTGATCTTCATTGTAGCTCAACTTGGTAAACTTGGATGAAGCTTGTAATTGGATCTTTAACTTGATAGCAAGGCTTCACTCTACTATTCCGCCAACCTTCATTTGATATGATCATTATGGCGCAATTCCATCCATCCTCCAACTCGTTGTTTGCCTAGAATAAATAGAAATATACCAACACTAGACAAACAACATTAGTGATAAATTGTTTGTTAAACATCATCAAAACAAAGAGGCCAACAAGAATAGTACCTACATTTATAGTAGTGCCGAAAGAGCAAAACCGTCATTGTGGTCAAGCACAGGATGGCGGTGAAAAAGCATAGGCTGGCGGCTGAGCTAGCTCCTTCTTTATAAGTGTCAGCTGACGACTGGAGGAGAGCTCACCTCAGCATTAAATGAGAAGTGATCAGAGACATGATGGTGCCGACGTGGTCTGATGAGTCATGAAGACTATCGGGGCTAGAGGCATGATAGCACCTGCAAAAAATTAAATGTGACATCGATGTTGTTAGTGGGGTGAGCTCAAGGCCGAAGTCCTTTAGCTTGGCCAAGAAATAACACCTTTCGAGTCATCCTTGTGAGGCGTCGAATAGCTGGTCGAGCAGGCTCGTTACGAGTCGTCTTCGATAAGAGGGTTGACTATTGTAAAACCTCAAAAAAATTGAGTTAATGATTGATAAATTGAATTAATATGTGATTAATTAATATAAGTGGATATTTATTGTGATAAATATCATTAAATAGTATATTGAGTATGATACCAAATATATTGAGTGTAAACAAGTCAGTGAATGAGAAAGAAACGAGTCAAAACATGCATAATGACCAAAACTTAAAAATTTAGAAAACTCTAGTCTGGTCGACTGTCATGGTTGACCACAGTCCGGTCGACTGCTACGGTCAACAGTGAAACCTAAAATTTGTTTTTCCTTTCACTACTGCATACTGGACTATTGGCGACGGACAAATCCGTCGCCAAAAGTCGAAAATCCATCGCTAAAAGGTTTAGCGACGGAAAAATAATAATTCCGTCGCTAAAATTCCGTCACTATAGGGTAGGTAAATCAAGTTTTAGCGACGGCTTTTCCGTCGCTAAATTTCAGCGATGGATATTTAGCGACGACAAATCTATCGTTTATGTTTGATTTTTTGCGACGACATTTTCCGTCGCTATATATTTAGCGACGGAAAATCCGTCGCCAAAAGTATGTGTCAGTTTCTATTTTTCGTATCCGTTTTTCGTCGCCAAAAGCCTTTTTAGCGATGGAAAATCCGTCACTAAAAGTCAACAAAAATTTTAAAATTTTTTTTTGAAAATTAAAAATCCCTGTACAATATATTTCACAATAAAAACATATACAATAAATTTACACAGCACAAGCACATATAACACATATTTCATTCTCACGCATATATAACACATATTTCATTCTCACGCATATATAACACATATTTCATTCTCACACATATATAACACATATTTCACTAAAAACATAATATATATCCCAACATTATAAATATTATTTATACAGCACACCCATTGTTTTCAATGTTAAAACAAATTAAATCAGTTCCGATCATCATCATCCTCATCACCAGCTCTACCATGTCGAGAAGTCCTAGCCTAAAAATATAAATAAAACGTTAACAAGAGTTATAGAGCAATACGTACATCATCAAAAACTAAATTTTGCAGTAAAGTAACAAATTATAAAATAACATGGCATGACATGCAAGTATAGCAATAATAGAGTATCATGGCATATTCTTATATATTATATGTTTCGGAGAGAGTATCATGGCATATTTTTATGTATTATACGCAAGCACGCACATGTTTTTAACAACGCATGCACACACCCTAACCCCACCCGTACACACGCACGCACGCATACCTATCTCCACCAACACGCACACACGCACGCACGAGTACCTAGCTCCACCCAATCCCCACACTTCCCCCTCCCCCACCACAACCAAACCCGACATCAAACACACACATAACGACCACGACAACACAACACATGCAACACCACAACACAACAATAACAACACCACCACCACCACAACAACAATCCCCCAACCCCACCCACCCACCAACCAAACTCTAGCCCCACCCCCTCCCCCTCCATCATCATCACCACCACCACCACCACGACGAAAACACCCACCAACCAATAACATAACCAACGACCCTACGCACGAACGCACCACAACAAAACAAAACAACAACCAACTAACCAACTCACTAACCAATACAACCATCGCTACGCACGCACGCACCATCAACACCACCATCACATAAAAACATTAAATATATATTTTTGGTTTTGTGTTTCGGAGAGAGTTATAGTTTGTGTGTAACAGTTTGTATCAGTGTGCATCAGTGTGTGTGTGATATCATTTAGTCACATGGCATACTCATAACTAAGTAAGAATTTTATATTTAATTCATTTAATTAAAAAAGAAAAATATATATATTACCTGATACGCCATAAATCATCTCCTATATGCCTCCTGAGAATCAGAAGGCAGAGTCATATGAACTGGGCGAATTCCAGCTCCCTCTGCTCCCGACGCCTCCGTTCTTCCTCTGCCATCTGGAGTAGCTCTAACTCCCGATGCGACTGCCAATCTTCCATCACTTTCATCCGCTGCTCCATAGTCGGGTCTTGAGAAGAACTGCATCCTGGTTGTGCTGCAGACTCGTAGGTGCTACTGGACTCGTACGGCCGATGCTCGGATCCTCTCCACCGATATCCGTTCTTCCTACTCGGTCCAATGACCGTCTCGATGATGCTATCCTCCTCCTCTCTACTCAGTCGGGTCGGAGTGTTAGAATCGACCTGAGTATGTGATAATTGATCCTGCACCTTAGCATGTAATTTCTCCTGCGATATACCAAAACAACCCGGTCAATTCTAACACATTTAAAATGCACTGTTATAAAAATTAAATATACAAATAAACTGCTACTTACAGTCAGATCTTAGTTCTACGCTTTCTTCTCTTCATCGGCGTAATTTGGGCTCCATGAAGTCAGAATACGATCTGTAAAATGCCCGAGATCTCCTCTTCCCTATTTTATTCAAATATATCATTAACTCATAATACATAAATTATACTCAAATTGATAACCTAAGAGCTAATATATTATATACCTCAAGCGCCAATTGATGATAATGCTAGTTAAAAGACCTGGAGCCCCTGTGATGCTCATAACTGCAGGGCACATTGCGGTTCCTCCTTGCTGTTTCAGCTTGACCCTGCAAAACAATGTTAAACAGATATAATATAGAATTTCAAACAATAAACAAAAATATATACTTAAATAATACCTGAATTTCGACCGTGTCCCAGTAATCGCAAAGTGCATAAAAATCTACTCCATCTACGCGCTCGTCAAGATGCCAGTAGCGCTCCCAATCTTCTCTTCTTTGAATAAAATACTTTTTCTTCAGCTCAAACTACCACCTCTTGAACGATAGATTGATTTGCGTGAAGCAGTAAGTCTAGGCACAAGCGTAATTATCAAGAAAGAAAAATCGCTTCAGCATATAATAAAAAAAGAGATACAAATCAGTGTGTTAAACCGCCACCTCTTGAACGATAGATTGATTCTGCTCTGCTTATTGGATGATATGCCTACAGATGTGCCCGTATGTTCTTTCTAGCGTGATACATGACACGTCGGACATTCCTCTAGACCTTCATTACCCTTATTATACAAGATGCAGTCATTAGGACAGGCGTCTATCTTCTTATAATCAAGCCCCAGAGTATCAACAATCTTGTGATCTTCATAATAAGTTGTAGGGATGCTCTTCTCGCCGCCTGGAATGACTTTCCTGAGCAAGTCTAATAACATCTCGAAATGTGTAACAGCCATCCCACTAAGTGTTTGGATATGAAGAAGCCTCAGCATAAAAGAAAGCCTTGTGAACTCCTTGCACCCCTCGTATAACGGTGACTCGTTTTCTTCAACAAGTCTCATCAATCAGTCTACATCTTGAAACATATCAGTAGTGTTAACATCACTTGAAGACGGCACGATAAGAATATCTTCCAACATATCAGTTGTGTCAATTGTCGGATTGTCGACATCAGTAAACTCTTCCTCTAATTGCATCACCGGGACGCCTTCACCGTGATGACTCCAAAATACATAAGAGCTATCAAATTCATTGTTTGACAGATGGAAACTTACGTCACTCCTAGTGAGCATTTTACCATTCCTATAATTTTTTTAAGGACAAAAAATCAACCCACTGAGTGATCGTAGAGGGTTGGTGTCGGAGTAGGCTAAGAAAGCTTCTATCCCATCCTTGTATCGGGTGTCTAGATGCCTTCGATCACGTGGTATGCCCATGAACGATTTGTCAGGAATTGTCCGCATCTAGAATTTAAAATTTAATGGAAGTGAGTATATCCCTACATATATCATTTTAAGTTATAGGACAAGTGTGTGTGACCGGCTGTCAGAGGAAGACTTCTATCCCATTAGGTATGTAAACGTAGCGTGTATATGTATTTATGTGTGTTCAAGTGTACTTTTATTTTGTCAAAATTTTAGCAGCACCTACCCGCTATTCTCCGAGTACACTATAGTACACGGAGAACAATGAGTAAGCGCCGCTGAAACTCTGACGAAAAGAAAGTACACAAGAACACACGTAAATACATATGCACGCAATGTTTACATACCTAACCCGTCCACACTGGACAGATCCAATAAATATTTATATATAAGCCCCCTGTCATATACGAGTACGAAAAGGTTGTCGGACCGAACATGATGGTATCGTATCCGCCAACAATCATGTACGCGTATGTGACAAGTAAATAAAGAGATTTTATATAGTATTTATTAGACGGGGTATTCTACGGCTCGAAAATATGAGTGTACAGTGTGTGCAATTTCTATGTAATTAGCGATATAATAGTTACGATAACCCCTCACCATCACCTCATCCTTATTGTAACCATCACCCTCACCTAACCATAACCCTCAACCTCACCATCACCCCTACCCTCACCCTCACCTAACCCTAACCCTAACCCTTACCCTCACCCGCACCTTTACCCTCCCCTAACCCTAAACCTAACCTTAACCCTCAAACTCACCCCCACCCCCATCCTCATCCCTACCCTCACCCTCACCCCCACCCTAACCCTCACCCTCAGCATCACCCCCACCCCACCCTCACCCCTACACTAACCCTAACCCTAACCCTCAACCTCACCATCATCCCCACACTCACCCTCACATAACCTTGACCCTAACCCTCACCCTCACCTTCACCCCCTAACCCTAACCCTAACCTTAACCCTCACCCTCATCTAACCCTAACCCTAACCCTTAACCTTAACCTTACCATTACCCCTACACTCACCCTCACCTAACCCTAACCCTAACCCTAACCCTCAACCTCAATCTCACCCTCCCCTAACCTTAACCCTCAAACTCACCCCCACCCCCACCCTCACCCCCACCCTACCCTCACCCTCAGCATCACCCCTACCCCCACCCTAACCCCTACACTAACCCTAACCCTCAACCTCACCCTCAACATCACCTCTACTCGCACCCTCACCTAACCATAACCCTAACCCTCACCCTCACCTTCACCCTCCCCTAACCGTAGCCTTAACCCTCAAACTCACCCCCACCCCTCACCCTCACCCCCACCCTAACCCTAACCCTAACCCTCACCTAACCCTAATCTTAACCCTCGCCTAACCCAAATCCTAACCCAAACCCTAACTCTAACCCTAACCCTCAACCTCACCCTTACCATCACCCGTACTCACCAAACTCTAACCCTAACCCTAATCCTAACCCAAACCCTAACCCTCACCCCCACTCCCACCCTAACCCTAACCCTCACCCTAATCCTAACTCTCGCCTAACCCTAATCATAACCCAAACCCTAACCCTAACCCTCAACCTCACCCTCACCATCACCCCCACTCACCTAACTCTAACCCTAACCCTAATCCTAACCCTAACCCTCCACCTCACCCTCAACATCACCCTCACTCTCACCCTCACCTAACCCTAACCCTAACACCCTAACCCTAACCCTAACACCCTAACCCTAACCCTAACCCTCACCCTTACCCTCACCCTCACCCTAACCCTCGTCTAACCCTAACCCGTACTAAATTTAATTTTTTTATATTATAATTTCATCAAGATGAACATTTTTTATTAGGGTTTTGGTTTTTTTCACAATTTTTTTATTTTGTAAAAATTAAACTATAATTACAAAAACTAAACTCTAATTACAAAAAATAAGAAATCTTTCTTTCTCTCTCCCCGACATTCTCTCCGCCTCTCTCTCCTCGGCCGACACCGGCGGCCGACAACCGTTGGTCGGCTGGCCGTCGATGTCAGCCGACAAGAGAGGGGCGGAGAGAATGTCAGGGAGAGAGAAAGAGAGATTGAGGGGAAGAGATAAGAGAGATTGAGGGGGGAGGGGAGAGGGAGTACCTGGAGAGAGGGGGGGGAAATGAACGACAAGGATGGCGGTGGCTCCACCGAACGACGGCGGCGGCTCCACCGAACGACGGCGGCGGGTCGTCGGAGCGGATCTGAGAAATGGAGGGGGGTGAGGAGAGAGAGAGGGGGAATGCGAAAGGGGGGCGCAGGTCTGAGAGAGGCTAATAAGCCTCTCTCGGTCAATTTGGGCGCGGGCTGCCCAAAAATTTTGGGCGCCCACGCCCGAAATTTTTTTCTCACCAAATTTTTTAGCGACAGACTTTTCCGTCGGTAAAAAAAATTTTAGCGATGGAAATTCAGTTGCTAAAAAAATTTTTACCGACCGAATAGAATTTTGTCGGTAATGTTTTAGCGACGGAATATTTCAGTGGTTAAAACTAGAATTTCTGTCGGCAAATGTATTTTTGCCTACGGAAATATAGCGACGGAAATTTCTGTCGCTATATGTCATATTATAGCGACGAAAATTTCTGTCGCTATATGTCCGTAGCCAATACTCCATTTTCTAGTAGTGTGTTTAGACTTGGTTTCGAGTATTTGAGACTCATATTCATTTTTCCTATTATATATATACATTGTTCATGAGATTTTAAGTATTCTTTCATATTTTTGAAACCCTAGCAGCCACCAAACAATTTTACAAACCCTAATTTGATATTTGAGGAAGATTAAAGGCTTTTGAAGCGGGATTTCGGGTTATTTTTGGGTTTTGGCTTGGAGATCTACCTTGGTATTGCATCTTGCACGTTTTTCAATAAGTCTTAGACGAGTTTCATCTCTGCTAACCCCTACTCCCAAATTCTTAAACATTATTAATGAGTTTTAATATGATTTTATTGAGCCTGATCGACTAATTTGAGTATAAAAGCAATCATTTTGTATTATATGAATAAAGATCAGGTCTTTCTATGTTTAAAAGATAAAGAACGATTTTACAAAGATGTTTTAAGACCTCAAAATATTTAACAATATTGTTTAACTGAGTTTTGATGATTTATTCTTCGTATCGATGTTTCGTGCATGTTTAAGAGTTTAAATATGATTTTTTATGCGATTAATCATGTTTCACACATGAAATAATTTCCTGAACTGTTAATCTAATGTTTATAATGTTCTACATAAGTTTTATAATGAATTAATCAAGGTAGATCACAAAAAACACGCACGAACACAGGTATCAGAAAGCCTGTAGAGCAGGCTGCTGTTTGCGGTCCGATCGACCGTCTCTTATGTGTGGTCGACCGCATGCCAGGCTAAAGCCTAGGCAACTTCTGGACCACAACGTGGTCGACCTTTGCTTTATAACGATCGACCGCCAAACAGGCATAAACCTATGCATGCTTTGACTTCTGTTTCCATTTTCGAGGGATTCTCTCGATCTTTTTGAATTATACTATGATACTTATTAGTTGTTTGACATTTATGGTGTTGGTGAATACTAGATATTGACACGCATACCAAGATTTATGCACATACACTTAGTATGTATTGATTTGACATGTATTATTGAGATATTTAACACATGTTAAGTTGATGAAAGTGAAATAACATATGATAAAGCGTTTCTCATCAGTTATGGATATTCAATGTGGTTGTTTATCCTGTAATGAGACCTGGGTTGTACCATACTAGGAGTATTTAGTTGTTTTTCCCGTAATGAGACCTCAGTTGTACCAAATACTCAAAGGTGATCGGTGTGTATTTCCGGGTTGGGCTGATGTGCCTATTCACCGTTGTACAATCATTTGGAAGCATATCCAAAACAGGGAGATAAAACCTATTGCTGTAGAATGATTGAGTAAGAAAGTTGAACCCACATGTCATTGTGCAAACCTTACAAGAGTATCGTTATTTCATATAGCTGAAATAGGAAGATAAAACCTATTACCGCAGAGCGATTGAGTAAGAACCTTACAAGAGTATCGCTATGGCAAAAAAAAATTTATACATATATACAGATGTAGTATGATTCCATGAGTAGGGTATACATTGGATATATGACATACATGACATGATATTTTATAATGTTTGAGCTGGATAATATTTTCTTATGATGGTGCCAGCTACCTGCGGGTAGTCTGAGATTGTGACGAATTGTTTTATTATGATTAAAGGTAGAAACTATAATATTTTTGTTTCTGATGATTATTCATATATAGGTTTGAAGTTAGTAGTTAGAGGTTCAAAGCTCAAGGTATATGGTATATACATGAGAGTTTTCTTATTTGGATTATTTCGCTCGACGTACCAGTCTCGAGTTGTGGATTTCTAGTTGCTAATTTCACTTGTATTTTTAGTTGAGATTGATATTTAGCGATTCATAATTTGGGATATGAGGTATATACATGAGGGTTTCCTTATTTGGATTATTTCGCTTGACGTACCCATTCTCGTAATCTGAATCTCTAAATACCAATTTTCGTTTAGCACTGTATTGATAACTTTATATTTATATATACTAACTAGTATTTTCTTATACTACTACCCCTTCCCCTTGGGGGTAGTAGAGATGATCTCGCTAGCGCTTTGATGCTCGTTATTTCCCCTCTTTTCAGGCGACGAGTCAAGCGTACAGAGTGTCGCATGTTGATAGAGACGCATCTTAGCATCCGTCTTAGTTATTTTATTAGTAGTTATTTACAGAGCTCCACAGTAATAGTTCATTTTAGACTGTAGAAATTGTATTTTTATTTTATAAAGGCTGTGTGTCTTAGAGAGATTTCTTTTGACTCTTGATTATGAAACTTAGTAAATTTATTACGGTTCAGAGATATTCTTATACTATTTCAGTTGGGCTCATGTGTTGATCATTCTCATACTTCTTCTGTGCATAATCTATTCTTATACTATTTTCATTATTTGCATATTTTGTACCTTCACATACTCATTGACTCTGCTAGAGAGATAGTAACTATGATGGTGAAACGTGTCATTACATGGTGTTGTTGCTTGGCAGGTTTAACAATCCGGGTTTCACCTTAGACTACAGCCTTGTGTGAATTCTGAGACATCACAGTTGATATCAGAGCTCTAGGTTCTAATATCCTTAGGATCATTCTCGTATCATATTGTGGAGCTAAGATAGAGTTTCCTAGGAATCATATATTAAGTTCGTTAGAAAGTCTTAGTATGAGTGAGGACATATTATATATTGTAGGCATCAAAAATTGCCGATAGGTCCCCGCACACAGCTCAGTGTCAACGAGCGACGATTGAACATCACTACCCGGTTCACAAGAGTTCAAATGACGTCGGTGAGCGCCTGAAGTGAACCGACGAACTACGTGAGCCAACAAATCTCAGAACAACGGGGATACGGATTGACCGGAAA
>BQKN01000102.1:516758-531481 GCA_022839385.1 Asparagus kiusianus | reverse complement strand
TGGGTGACTTGGTTTTGGCCGGGTGTTCGCCGTTGTGTCCGTTGTCCAGTTTCGCTGTTGATCTGGACTCTGATTTGTTGATCTGAATCCTGATTTGGTAGTCCGGATCCTGATTTGGCAGTAAATCCGCTTTGGTGTTCGAGTTCGAATCCGTTCTATAGTTGGATGACTCGTTGACTCACCAAACCGTTAGCTTGATTCCGCACGCGAGTGGATTTATTCAGTTGTTTGCATGCGGTTCTTTAGCCTCGTAGCCTCGTTAATCTGCTTTGTCGCGTGTCACTTGGCTTCGGTGTTGTGGACTAACGATCGTGTTTAGATACGTCACCAGATGGTTCGTTGATTTGTCGAATCACCGTGCCGAGCTGTGTTAAGGGACTTATAGGTATTTTTATACGCCTACAATATCTTGCAGGACATACTAGGTTTACCTCCAGTGAGATAGGTCGAGTTTTACATTGAGTGGTAGTCAGGCATCGTACCGATACCCCGAGCACCCCGAGAACCTTATCATATGACACCTATTAATATGAAGAAGTTTTAGATCCAGTTAGATATCCGCTATAGAGGATTTATGATCGGTAGAGCATGGCTGAGCGTAGTTTCTCGAAGGTAAATCTTCATTCTAGTTGTCAATTGTTGCGGATTCAGGATATGGATATCCCCAAGACCGCCTATTTGACTCAATATGAGTCTTTCGAGTTTCTTTTCATGTCGTTTGGGCTGACCATTGCACTCATTGTATTATTGAATTTGATAAATCGGGTTCTCCATCCATACTTGGACCAATTCGTTATAGCATTCATCGATGATATTCCTATCTATTCGGGATTGGGGGCCGAGCATGAACATCATTTGAGGTTAGCATTACAGACGTTGCAAGAACACCAGCTATACGCTAAATTTTAGCAAGTTTGAATTCTAGTTACCTAAGATCTAAATTTTGGAATTTGTTATCAGCCGAGAGGGCATCGTAGTAAAATCCAGCTAAGGTGTAGATCTTTTCAAAGATTCATAATTTCTTAGTTTTGGACCGGCTATTATAGAAAGATACTTCAAGATTTTTTTTTCAACGATTTCAACATCACTTACACACTTTACAAAGAAGGGTGTATAGTTTATTTGAAGCATAGAGTGCTAGAAAACATTTGAAGGTTAAATTGATTACAGCACCAGTGATGAATATTCTGATTAGTGATAAAATTTTTGATTATTTACACGTATGTGAATGTATCGGGTCCTAGAGGTATTTTGACGCAAACCCAGAGAGGAAAGATTTGTATTTTAAGATAATTGAGGACTCATGAGCTAAATTTATCCCATACATGGTTTGGAGATAGCAACAGTGGTTTTCGCATTGAAGAAATTAAGACATCATTTGTATGGAGTACAAAGGAACTATATACGAATTATCAAAGTTTGGAAGTACCTTTATCCCAAAAGAAGTATAACCAGAGGCAGCGGCAAAGAGTCGAGTTTATTTAAAGATTATGATGTTGCAATTTAGTATCCTTAAGGAAAGACGAGCGTTGTCGCAGACGTGTTGAGCATAAAGTGTTGGTTTTAATATACAGTTTTAATGAGTTTAATATTTATTGCATCGAGAACTTTACACTCTCAGACAGATTAGCTTTAGACAGGAGATTAGTGGAAACAATATTTTCTTAGGAGCTTTATCAGTGAAGTTATCTTAGAGTTATGGAAATATCAGTACCCAATAGGAGATTCTTAGATTAAAAATCCATAAGAAGGAAACTTCTATAGAGACTAAAGCAGAATGAACCATCGGAACCGACAAGAGTTTCTGAATTAAGGGTCGGCTAGTGATGCCAGGATATCCACAACTTAAGAAGGATTTATTTAATGAGGCATATCATAATAAGTACATAGAACATCTAGACACATAGTAAATGTACAAAGGATTGAAAGGATGTGTTAATGGAGCGACATGCGTAAGGAGATTTTGAAATATGTAGTTAAATGTTTTATCTGCCAATAAGTGAAGGCAGTCATCAAAGACCATCTAGAACCCTATAGCCTTTACCCACTCCAGAGTGGAAATGGGCAGATGTTTCTACAGATTTCATTATAGGATTGCCAAGATCAAAGAAAGAAACAGAAACTATTTAGATGATAGTTGATTGGTTAACGAAACCGGTGCATTTCTTACCCTTGAAAACAACTTATACAACGGAAATATATGCAAAGATAATTATTTAGGAAATAGTAAGATTTCATGAAGTTCCAAAGATGATTGTATCAAACCAAGGATTGGTGTTACTTTACACTTTAGGAGAATATATTACAAGCATGCGATATGGACTATCAGGACAAAATAGATGACCACAACCCTATTGATGAAATTCATTTATAACAATAGTTATTGAATGTCGGTTGCACCATATGAGGCGCTGTACGGGAGACCTCGTAGACTGCTTATTAGTGGGCAAAGCCAGAGAATAGTTATTACTTAGACTAAAAGTTGTGAGAGCATATTAAGGAGGAATGTAATATTAAATTGAGAACATATTCTTGCCACTCATAATCGGCAAAAGAGTAATACAGATCAGAGATGACAACCTCTAAAGTTTCATGTTGGAGATTTTATAACAATAAAAGTATCATCAATAAAGGGCGTTCAGCGACAGTAGATGGGGAAAACGTACCCCAAGATATGTTAATCCGTTCAGAAAATTTTGAGCATGTTGGAGTTACATCATTTAGATTTGATTTTTTAGTATTGAGGTTGAGTATACATAGTATATTTTATGTAGGCACTTACGTGATGAGGAGTGTAGGCATCAAAAATTACCGATAGGTCCCCACGAACAGCTCAGTGTTAGAGAACGACGATGAACATCACTACCCAGTTCACAAGAATTCAATTGACGTCGGTGAGCGCCTGAAGCGAATCGACGAGCTACGTGAGCCGACACAATGTCAGAATAACGGGGATACGGACTGACCGAAAATCCTGCGACCGCTGCAAAAGGAGCAATGCCCGTCGTGTCCCGTTCGCCCCACTGATAATCCAACCATCGGGATCGACAAAGCTCTTCGTCAGAATTCCAACGCATCCGAAATCACTCAAATCCGAGTTGGGACGAAAAGTCAACGACCCCAACGGCGGAACAACGGCAGAGCCTCGGACTGAACTAGGGCACCCAGGAGTATCTCGCCGAGCTCGAAACACCCGAGGGGTGTCTTGGCAAAACCAAGACACCCCAGGGGTGTCTCGGCCACGTCGAGACGCCCTAGAGGTGTCTTGAGCATTTTTCACGCCCTAGAGGTGTCTTGAGCATTTTTCACGGACACGGAGGCGTCTCAAGTTTGTTACACGGACACGGAGGCGTCTCAAGTTTGTTACACGGTCACGGAGGCGTCTCAAGTTTGTTACACGGACACGGAGGCGTCTCAAGTTTGTTACACGGACACGGAAGCGTCTCAAGGCTTTTTTACGGATAAGATTTGTTATGGCAGCCCCTAGGGTCTCCTCTTGCCTATAAATAGGACCCCTAGGCCTTCATTTCAAGGGGCGGAATTTTGAGGAGAAAAAGGCTAGAGCTTTGAAGCTTGGAGAAAATTTCAGATCTTGAGCTTTATCCTTGAGATCTGAAATTTGGGAGAGGAGCGGCGAAGCCCTGCAGGAGTGAGGAGTGACCGGTCTTCATCAGCCTTCATCACCCGTTCCTTAGTGTTCCCCTTTGCAGGTAATACTAAGAAGAGCTAATATCTCGCTTTATCCGAGATAGATGCTTCAAACTTCTAGATCTCACGCGGATTGACGAAGTTCTGTTTTTATATCCCTCCGCGGATAGACGAAACTCTGCCCGATTTTATCGGATCAGATCTGATTGCCCGGTGGTCCACGGATATCTACGTCCCCGTCACAGGCTAAAGACCCACGCAAGCAAGACCGCACCAAAACGGGATCTTGTGTTTATTTTCGATAAAAGTTGTAATCTTTGTTTTATTGCACAAGGAGATCTTATAAAAAGATCGACTTTTTATCTCATTCGATTTTTGTTGTAACGCTTAAAGTTGTAACAGATTCGAAAGCAATGAAAACAGCAACTTTTGACGGAAACAAGGAGCAGTAGAGTGTGATTGATACACCAAGTATTGAGATTCAGGATGATTTGATTACCGTAAAGATACCGATTTGCGTTACTGTTAGAGAAAACAAAAGTCTTAGAAACAAAATATTTTTTTAGTGAAAATTCAATAGGATCGATAAGGAGCCGAATAAATTTATTGAGAGCTCAAAAAGGTATAAGTTACAATTACTCACACCTGGTTGAGCAAATAAGATGTTGGTATAAGTATGCTTTTATGTATTTGTGGTTATGTTATGTTTTTATGCCACATTTATACTTAACGCTAGAATGAGGCACTAACACTTAACTCCTAATCACTCGAAACATATGGTATATATATGGGGGTTCCTTGTTTGGATTTTTCACCTGACGTACTAGTTCGGTCTATTTAGGGGTTAAGTGGGAGTGCACATATTCTAGATTATTAAGTTTAAATGTTTGTTTATGTTTCATATCTGGGGATTAATAACATGAGATGTGTACGGGAGGGTTTCATTGTTTGGATTATCCTCTCTTAGTGCTTTTCTCGTGTTATTAATCTTTAAGATACGAGACGAAATTCTTTTGGGGGGGGGGAGGAGGGGGGTGTAAACCCTAAAAAATTTGAATTAATGATTGATAAATTGAATTGATATGTGATTAATTAATATAAGTGGATATTTATTATGATAAATATCATTAAATGGTATATGAGTATGACACCAAGTATTTTGAGTGTAAACAAGTCAATGAATGAGAAAGAAACGAGTCGAAACATGTCCAATGACCAAAACCTAAAAATCTGGATAACTGCAGTCCAGTCGACCGTCACGTCGACCGCAGTCTGGTTGACTGCCACGGTCGACCGCGAAACTTGAAATCTGTTTTTCCTGTTTTGACTTGGTTTCGAGTATTTGAGACCCATATTCGTTTTTCCTGTTATATATGTACATTGTTCACGAGATTTTCGGTATTCTTTCATATTTTTGAAATCCTAGTAGTCACCAAACAATTTTACAAACCCTAATTTGATATTTGAGGAAGATAAAAGCTCTTGAAGCGGGATTTTGGATTATTTTTGGATTTTGGCTTGGAGATCTACCTTGGCATTGTATCTTGCACGTTTTTCAACAAATCTCAAGCAAGTTTTATCTCTGCTAACCCTACTCCCAAGTTCTTAAACATTTTTAATAAGTTTTAATGTGATTTTATTGAGCCTAATCGACTAATTTGAGTATAAAAGCAATCATTTTGTATTATATGAATAAAAATCAAGTCTTTCCGTGTTTAAAAGATAAAGAACAATTTTACAGAGATGTTTTAAGACCTGAAAGTATTTAACAACGTAGTTTAATTGAGTTTTGATGATTTATTCTTTGTATCGACGTTTCGTGTATGTTTAAGAGTTTAAATATGTTTTTATACGATTAATCATGTTTCACTCGTGAAATAATTTCCTGAACTGTTAATTTGATGTTTATAATGTTCTACATAAGTTTTATGATGAATTAATCAAGTTAGATCATGAAAAACACGTACGAACACAGGTATCAGAAAGCCTGCAGAGGAGGTTGCTGTTTGCGGTCTGGTCAACTGCCATTTATGTGCGGTCGACCGCGTGCTAGGCCGAAGCCTGGGTAGCTTCTAGACAGCGCCACGGTCGACCGCCGCTTTATCACAGTCGACCGCCAGTCAGGCAGAAGTATGTGCATGTTTTGACTCATGTTTCCGTTTTCAAGGGATTTTCTCGATCTTTCAAGTTATACTATGATACTTATGAGCTGTTTAACATCTGTGGTGTTGGTGAATACTAGATATTGACACATATACTTAGTATGTATTGATTTGACATGTATTGTCGAGATATTTGACATACGTTAAGTTGATGAAAGTGAAACAACATATGATAAAGCGTTTCTCATCAGTTATGGATGCTAAATGTGGTTGTTTATCCCGTAACGAGACCTTGATTGTACCATACTAGGAGTATTTAGTTTTTTTTCCAATAATGAGACCTCGGTTGTACCAAATACTCGAAGGTGATTGGTGTGTATTTCTGGGTTGGGCTGATGTGCCTATTCACCGTTGTACAATCATCTGGAAGCATATTCAGAATAGGGAGATAAAACCTATTACCGTAGAATGATTGAGTAAGAAAGTTGAACCCACATGTCATTGTGTGAACCTTACAAGAGTATCGTTATTTTATGTAGCCGGAATAGGGAGATAAAACCTATTATCGCAGAGCGATTAAGTAAGAACCTTACAAGAGTATCGTTATTTTATGTAGCTGGAATAGGGAGATAAAACCTACTATCGCAGAGTGATTGAGTAAGAACCTTACAAGATTATCGCTATTGCAAAAAGAGATGCATACATATATACAGATGTAGTATGATTCCATTAGTAGGGTATACATTAGATATATGACATACATAGCATGGTATTTTATAATGTTTGAGCTGAATAATATTTTCTTATGATGGTGCTAGCTACCTGAGGGTAGTCTGAGATTGTGACGAATTATTTCATCATGATTGAGGGTAGAAGCTATAATATTTTTGTTTGTGCTGATTGTTCATATATAGGTTTGAAGTTAGTAGTTAGAGATTCATAGCTCGAGATATATGATATATATGAGGGTTTTCTTATTTGGATTATTTCGCTCAACGTACTAGTCTCTAGTAATGGACTTCTAGTTGCTAATTTCACTTGCATTTTTAGTTAAGATTGATATTTAGCGATTCATAATTTGGGATACGGGGTATATACATGAGGGTTTCCTTATATGAATTATTTCGCTCGACGTACCCATTCTCGTATTATGAATCTCTAAATACCAATTTCTGTTTGCGCACTGTATTGATGACTTTATATTTATATGTACTAACCAGTAATTTTTTATACTACTACCCCTTCCACTTGAGGGCGGTAGAGATGATCTCGCTAGCGCTTTGACGCTCGTTGTTTTTCTTCTTTTCAAACGACGAGTCAAGCATACAAAGTGTTGTAGGTTGATAGAGACACATCTTAGCATTCGTTTAGTTATTTTATTAGTAGTTATTTATAGAGCTCCATAGTAATACTTCTTGTGTGCATATTCTATTCTGTACTATTTCCATTATTTGCTTATTTTGTATCTTCACCTACTTGTTGACTCTACTAGAGAGATAGTAATTGTGATGATAAAACGTATCGTTGCATGATGTTGGTGCTTGGCAGGTTTGACAATCCGGGTTTCACCTTGGATTGCAGTCTTGTGTAAATCTTGGGGCGTCACAACTAGTACCACATTTCGAATCGACAAGAAGGAATGTCGACTCGATGAGTCGGCTAAGTTGGAACCATTATTGGTCTCGGTCGCCAATTTGATTGGGGCGTCGCCTGCAGAAGTACACATGTCCGTTGCTAGGAAAGGGTTACACTTGGTGATTGAAAACACCATAACACTAAATATAAATAATAGACTAAAATTTAGAAAAAAAAATCAGTTAACTTCGAGCAATTATTAGATGACCACCTACACTTTCAAAATATCAAAAATTCTCATTAAGTTTACGGATCGATAGAAAACCCCTCTAAACTTTAAATATTTTCCAAAATCTCGCGATAGGTGTGAATCATAATTTTTACTAGGGAAATAACCTCCTCTGTAATTTTGCCCACCTATATGAGAACCGTGTTTAATGCTTTTACAAGATTTTCTGTTAACTCTTACAGTTAAAGAGGATTTTTTTATTACACCTAAACGTTTTTTTTTTTTTTTGATAGATTGGTTAGCCCTAAACTTAAGCACTGTTTTTTGAAATTTAGCATGAATAATAATTAATAGGATAAATTACGCTAAATCCTCTTGAAATTTATAGATTTAACAAATTACCCCTTGAGGTTTAGAAACTAACCCCTAAGGTTTAAAAACCCAGACTTTCTCTCCTTGTTTTTAAAATTTCATTCTAACATGACGCTGGTGTGAACTTTTAATGCCAAAGACACCCCTTTCCCTCTGAAGAGAAGAAATGAGCATTCTTTTTCTCTTCTTTGTTATTGATCAAATTGTATTTTCCCCTCCATAATCTTCATACTTGCAATTATGCCTCTTAGAGTTTTTGTTTTCTTCATCACTTCCTTCTGTTCATTTTTTTTAAAGAATCCTAATTTATAAATCCTATAAAAATATAAAAAATCAAATCCCTTAAATTTGAATATGAATTGAAAACTTTAATATTTACAAGAAAAATGAGCTCTTGAAGTTTGCCATTAGTTAATTAAAATAAAAAACCTTAGCAATGACCAACAAGGAAAATATCATAGATAATTATATTTATAGTATATATATTATTTTTTAATGTTATTTATTTATATCTCCTTTTTCAGAGTTAATTTAGAGATAATCGTGATACATTTCTCTCAAAAATAATAATGCAGTCATTTTTAGGGGGGGGTGGGGGGGGGGGGGGGTTGCTAACAAAATAAACTTTGTGAGGAAATCGATGAAAATTAAACTGTAGGTGGGATAAGTGCAACTACGAGAAAATTTAGGAGGGATAAACACATTTTACCCAAAAAGAAAAACAAAAAGAAAGAAACATGATAATTCTTTCCCTTAAAGAGAGAGAAGAGAGGGTATTTTAGACATTAGAAGGGCCGTATGCGTGTCATGTGACTCATGAGATCAAAATTTTAAAATGAAGGGGATTTTTCAAAAATTTGTTTTTTGTCAAGCACATAAACCAACCACAGGGGGTTTTAGGCATTTAGCGTAATTCACCCTAATTAATTAGCATGACATTCCAGGAGAAAAAATGTAAAAAGAAAATTAGTATTTGCCTTGCAGAGAACGAACATCGCAAAGCAAGTTGCGCAAATAAAATATTATTAAAGGCGCAGCTGTATAAAAATGTGCGTGAAAAGGTACATCCTCGTTCACCCCCTCCTTACGGTCAACAGGGCATTCGATTTGGTTCGCGTCACGAGCGCCGTCCTCCAGCTTACCACAGTTCGACACGCGTCCACCTGATAGTACGAAAATACCCTCTCCCTCTACGTCAAATCACAATAATGTCTTGTACAAAATGCTTCAGGGAGGTCCGAGTTATTTGGGTGGACTCGACGCCAGTCCTTTCTTTGTCATAACGCAATCCTCTTTTTTATTTTATATTTTATTTTATTATAAAGGGTCGATCGTGCTCAGACTCCCCGTGTTAACGCCTAATAACGTACTGTTCGGTCGGGTCACCGCCGATCCGTTCGGGCGGTAAGTTTAGCTACGTGGCTTTACTCGTCAACACGTTTCGTACGATCGTGTGAGTGG
This sequence comes from Asparagus kiusianus, assembly GCA_022839385.1. Classification (NCBI taxonomy): domain Eukaryota; kingdom Viridiplantae; phylum Streptophyta; class Magnoliopsida; order Asparagales; family Asparagaceae; genus Asparagus; species Asparagus kiusianus. The sequence continues at coordinate 522,094 of BQKN01000102.1, read as the reverse complement.
AGGCGGGCCCCCCCCCCCCCCCCCCCCCCGCGTGCTTCGTTTAAAGGGAGGTGACGGGACCGGGTAGAGGTACAAAGGGGATGGCTGCTGATTTCGTCCGTGTTGTTTTGAGAGATTTCTATTGGGCGACAGTTGTCAAGGGGACGGTGGCCATCCGAGGACGGATGCAAGTGGGAGCAAACGGTCATGGCGGGACTGAGCATACTTGCAAGTGGAGCTTTTTTGGGTAGTCATGAGGGAGGGAGGGGAGACAGACTAGAGACCAGTGGAGATTAAAGCTATCCAACGCGTGGATATAATGAACGAGGGCTAGATTATTTTTAACATACGCGTTTGAGCAATCAAAAATAAAACTGGCACGTATTTTTCGTTTTTTTTTTTTACATTTCACTATTTTTCTTCCTTTCTCCTTCCGTTTTTTTAGGGGCATTTCTGTCATTTGAGTAAAAGACGTATGTGTTATAAAGCACCATCTTTATCAAATACCTAAAATTTTAATCCACTACTTACATTATAATCCACAAATATGTTATAATCTAAAGTTACCAAACGTGCTCTATCAAACTTGCTCGGATAAATTCCTTTGTTTTGATAGTTCTTGTAACTATTTTTTTGTTCCTTTTATCTCATCTCAATACCATTTTAAATGGTGTTTTAGAAGCTGAGATTGTGCCTGAGATCAAGTAAATAATACAAGGTACTTTTGATTTGATCTCGAGGCAATCTTGATATACATCGATCATTAGAAAATATATCAAATTATCAATATACTCATTTACTACTTGAATATTCTAGATTCCTTTTTTCTTTGATTTACCCAATACACAAGCTGGAAACCCTTAGCGCCCTTGTTTTATCAATCTAGTTCCTGTTTCATCAGATAGGTTTTGACGTGACAAGAGTTGCGCCGCATAACGGGGGATGAATGGAGATAATTACTTCTTGTTTCGGGGGTTTATCATGTAGGAATGAGAGTTGCTTTAGAGAGGAGTCGGCATGGCCTATCTTTGGGCTGTAAAGCGTTGTCGGTTGGGTGACCTACACACACAACCAACATGCCGGAGAGGGGTTGATATCGACCAAACTCCTCCAATGCTCAAGCTTTTGACTTATAAATGAAAAGGATGAACTGTGACCGCAAAGAGCTAGAGAAAAAGGGGAAATATAGTGCACGATGCTAAGCATTGAACTAGGAATAGAGATGATTGGTTGGGCTGAGGACTTCTAGTGACACTAGCGTACCGCTAGTGTCACTCTCACTCGCTGTATGCGGGGGCCATATGTTCGTAACTAGAACCCTACACCTAAACCCAAACCTAACTCGACCTACTCCCATTTAATCTTCCGGGTTGAAGAAAATGCCTTACCACCCACTACTCCCAAAAAATAATTATTCTTTTCTTTAGAGTCAACGCATTACTATCATCCAATTACAAAAACTCAATTTTCCAAACTTATCCGCATAGAGGTTTGATGGTATTGGAACAAGATGAACAGTAGTGACCGGACGAACTTATAATTAGAATTCCAGCTCACTGTATCCTCGTGGTTTGTGGCGGGTGACTTGACAATTAACCTGTGTTCAAATGTCCGGATTTGAGAAGAGAAAAATAGAATATAATAAAATAAGTTAGTTTTTAAATTAGTTCCTTAAGTTACTAATATTTTAACTTAGTCCCTCCAATTGTTAAAATATAAAATAAGTTAGTTTTTAAATTAGTTCCTTAAGTTATTAATATTTTAACTTAGTCCCTCTAATTGTTAAAATTGCCATTATGAATCCAATTCTTTAGTTATTTAAAAATTAGTCCCTAATATTACTGAAATTATTACTGGATCCTCGAATTCTCATAAGTTATTTTAAATTAGTCCCTCTATGTCAAGAGTAGAAGTCGTAATTGAATGTATTATTTACAGTAACTTTTGAGAATTGAGACCTAATACCAATTTTATTGATTTAAAGGATTTATTTTATACCTTAACAATTGAGGGGACATAACAGAAGTTTCAATGATCTAGGAACTAAATCCAAAGTATTAAAGGTAGTAGTGACTAATATCGAAAAACCCTGCAACTGAAAAAAAAAAAAGCTAGTTTTACAGGCCGGTTCCTTGGGCCTTTAAGTAACGAACTCCGCATTCTTCCCATTTTTATTCTCAATATTCCAAAAATTGTTCAAAAATTAAGAGACCTCTCTTTCTAATTTCGAAATTTTGTTACCTTTTTCGTCCGAGGATCGATAGATTAACCCCACAGAACAATCAATGGCCGATCTCTTCTGCTACCTATCTCTATCTTTGACGCCTCATGGATTCGCCAATTTGGATACCAAACCCTAACCCTAAATCTCTGAGGCTTGCTGCTAAGTACCTTAACTAATGAGGAGAAGACCAAATAAGGGAAGCGCTCTTTCGCCATCACCCAGGTTTCTATTTTTATTTATTGCTTTTCATTTTCCCTCATTTGATTTCCGTAATTTATACAATTCTAGATGCTAATTATATCTTATTATTCCTTCATCGATCTCGTTTGCAATTTTATGTTGATCCTGCAGATAATTATGATATTGTTGATTTTTTGCCCAAGATTTTATGCTTATGTTGTCAATTCTGACTTTGAACTTCTTAATGATGAATTTCCATGTCAGTGCAATGAGTAATTTGAATCCATTGCTATACATTTTTGCCACACATTGAAATCTATGTCTATTGAATATTGAAGTAAAATTTCAGTCATTATAAACTTTTAATTTCACTTAGTAAGTCCATTTGTCAGTTCACGCCAATGTTAAATTTTATGTTTGTAGATATTTAAAGATAAAATTTTATGTAGGACTAAAACCTTGCTTTAACGGGCTATCTTGCATTCATGCATAGGTTTAGTTTAGACTTAAACAAGCACATAGGTTTACCAACTAAATGAAAATGTTCTGCTCATGCTAAAACATAACTAACTTGATTGTTGTTATCATTAAACCTTATTTTAATTATATGCACTCAGAGGTTTAAACCATGTTAAGAAATTTATAGTGTTCCACTAGGACTGGTTTGGTGCACTGAATCATAAAAGGTGGAAACCGTAAATTGTGTATAAACCCTTCACTTTTCATTTTATGAAGTTCAGTCGTTTGTGCCCCCTCCTCATATTATGATCAATCCTAAACTTCTTCGATTAATTCCATCAAAAGTCTTATCTTGTTTCATAGGATGTGCACCATGTTCACAATCCTGTCATTATGAAGTTGCTGCTATTATTTGATTAGGGCATTACTTACATTAGATTATGTGGTATTTTTATTAATGTGACCAAAACTTTATATAGTCAAGCGTCTACTTCTTAAATGCTTGGTATTTTCTGATTACAATCATCCCCTTTCTTTAGCATGTAGGAGTCATGAAGATTATTCAACAGTATCAGCTAAAATATTGTTCCAGAGAATGTTATATTGTCAATATACTGATCCTAATGATGACAGTGTGAAAAGTAGAGTTATTATTATTTGGATTGAGTATCACTAAGTAGCATGGACATGTAACTGATTGGGTACAACATGGCTACGGACACGGAACATGACATCATGATATTAGAATATATACAATATGAGGGTAATGGATATATCTTTGAAGCATAGGTTGCTAGGTGTGAAGCCATTGTGTTATAGGTTAGATGTTGCGAATGAATCCAGTCTATCCTAATTTATCTATTTTTTTATATCTTAGATTTCTTTATTTTAAAAACCACTGTTCATCTAATACTATTCATGGGTGACTGTTCACCCAGTGTTGTTCACACCAGAGTTGCAAGCTTCTCTGATACAGATTGGGCTGGATGTCCTTTTGATAGGCGATCAACTATTGGATATTATGTCTTTCTCGGAGGAAATCTAGTGTCATGGAAAAGTAAGAAGCAAAGTGTTGTATCTCGATCCAGTGCAGAATCAGAATACAGAGCAATGACAAATGTGATACTAGAGGTGGTTTGGATCAGAGACATATTGACAGAAATTGGTCTTCCTCCAAAATGTCCCATGGATCTATATGGCGATAATAAAGCAGCAATTCACATTGCTGAGAATCCCGTGTTTCATGAAAGAACCAAACACATTGAAGTCGACTGTCATGTAGTCCGCAATAAGCTTGAGGATAAAATCATCACGACAAAACATGTATCGACAGTAGATCAGTTGGCAGACATTATTACAAAACCACTGGGCATGCATGATATATATGCTCCAGCTTGAGGGGGAGTGTTAGAAGAAGAGAGTATTAGTTTAGTCTCACATTGCTTGTGAGACTAAGCTGTAACTAATCCATCTCTATAAATAAAGTATAGAGTGAGGGGATAACTCTCCAATAATATCTTTTCTCTCCAAACATTAACAATGTTTGAATTTACATTTTCTTGAAACGTACTATTCTAAGAATGATCTATATAATGAGTTCATCCAAACTTCAACTGAGAGGTTATGGTCACTGTATATATCAATCAGAGTTATCAATGCATATCAAGCAACCCTAACAAATCAAATTCAAAGTTCTATTTAACTCGGTCAATAGAATGCAAGAAACATAGCTACTAAGAGTAACAAAATGAAGGCATAGAAGGAAGAATAGTGATATTGGCCTAACACCAGCCTATGATAACACTCCCTAACCTTTCTCCGCCTTGACAAGTTGTGCACTCTAAACACTTGTAGACTCTGAAAAAAGAATTTGTGTCTTAGTCTAAACTAAAATCCAATATTTAGTTAAAAATGTTGAGAGACTGAATAGATTAATAACTTCTAGTTTTATGCGATTATTTAGAGTATTTACACATTCATGATGACATTGTATTTCATTATAATCTTTCGCTTAATTAGTTAGGCCAAATATCATGCAATCATTAAATAAGTATGTGGTTGAGTTTAAGCTGTGTGGAGGGTGGAGAGTTTTCCCTTTGTAAAAATGAAGCTGTGTGAATGGAGAATAAATTACCTCATATCTCTCTCTACAACTATATTTAGTTTCCCCCCTTCACTTTTCCCATCTATAATATGACTGAAGCGTGGAGGAGGAAAAACAGGGAAGAAAGGAAGAAGGGAAAATGACTATAAAATTAGGGAAGGAAAGAAGATGCTAAGTGACTACAAGATTTCTTCAAGGTATTGACTTATTATCCTTTTTTCCCCCACAAATTTCTAAACTGCGGGAATTTGTAAGTTAGGGTTAAAAAGAAAGTTGGGAATGAAGCTTAGAAATCAAGAAGCCTATGCCTTTTATGACCTTCTTTAAGTGATATGTTAAGCTAATTATGAATAATGTTTCTTCTAACATTATCAAATCGAAGCTTCTAAG
>BQKN01000102.1:496552-516358 GCA_022839385.1 Asparagus kiusianus | reverse complement strand
ACATTAAATGCCATGAACCAGGGATCATCAATACTTTCTCATTACACGGCACATAAGTACACATAAAGATATAAGTACACACATATAAGAAGTATTGCATCCAATTTGCATTTCTGACACATGTATTGAACGTGTCGAACCTGCCATGCTTCATTATTTGTGTCTATAGTACATGGCTCTACTAGTTCTAAACAGCACCTGAAAGTTGGTATCTTGTTTATGTACTTCCTATTAGTTCCAAAACAATGCTTGCAATATACCTTTAATCAGTAAAAACGTCAACAGAAAGATGATTCAGATGGACCGATCAAAACCAACTAATCATTCAATGGAGCTGTGATGCCTCTTATTCTTATCTTTGGTAACATATTTCAAAAGAACAACTAACCATGTTCATAATTTTAATCAATATTGTTGAAATATATATTTTCTTGGATCAATCTCGAGTGCTATATGTCTCTTCTTTATATATTCAAGGTACCTGATTGATTGATCTGTCTCTAGCATGGTGTGGCTCTTAGCTTTGTCCATCATTGTGCTTTATCCCTCGATTGCTCCTTAGGTATCAGTGCAAGTGCTCGAACAAGCCTTCACTTCTGACCACTGCAAAAGAGATTAATTACTTTTGTGTATTGTTTGGAGAGATTTTCAGCTTTGCCAGTCCTAATAGCAAGTAGCTTTACCATTTTCTTTTTTAAACATGACATATTTGTGGCTATGCAAAATTTTCTGTCTGTTGATGCTTTTGCCAGTGTTTGAGACTATATACATATGCAAATCACAACCTATAGGAGGATTCTGTCATTGATATCTCCACGCATTGACTAATTAGTAAGCTGAAAATTGCTTCTGTTTAATTTCTAGTGCATGCCGTCTAATTTTTAAACCGATTCAATTTGATAGTAGATCATCCTAAACCAAAGGCTATCTTGATGCTACAAGCATGTATGATTTGACTTCAGATCCACAAAAAAAAAAATGTTGAAACGAATCGCCTGTTGAAGCTTTTGCTTTCCGAAATCTTTAAATGTTTTAACAAGCCATGCAAAGCTTGTGCTTGCCTTAACACCAAAATGCCATTTCGATTAAAATGACACCAAGCTGTGTGTGTTGCAAAATGATATAGTGCAATCTAAGCTGAATGTGTGTCTGTGGCGGCTACAGGTCTTTCATGAGGTTTATCTCTCTAGTGAAAATAATAACTGTTCTTGTTCCTGACCATCTTAGTTAACCTGTGTTGCTGTTCATAGCTGCGGCTCCCTTTTTTGGATCTGTTCTACGAGTGTAGATTCAAGCCAAGTCCAGTATTGATCGAGATGAAGAGAGAAGAAAAACAGGATAAATCAGCACTAGGATAATAGTAAGAATAGTTTATTACATGTTCTCATTTCATCAGCTTAAGATTGCTCATAATTTGAGGGGAAAGAGGGCTTTAGTTGAGTAGAATGTTGAGAAAAATTACATGTAAATGTCTTTAGGGCTGTCCATTTTACCCGCTGGCCCGGGCCCGGCCGGGCCACGGCCTAGGCCCGGAAATCCGGGCCAGGCCGGGTTCCGGGCCCGGGTCCGGGTTGCCTCAGCGGCGCCCGGCCCGGCCCGGTACAGTACGGCGCCGGGGCAACATCCGGGCCGGGCAGCCCGGGCCCGGAGCCCGGCTCGTGTGGCGACGGTCACAAGCCGTGACCGTTGCTGGAAATAAGCCGGGCCGGGCCGGCCACAACGGTCACCAATGGTGACCGTTGTGTGAAAACGGCCGGGCCGGGCCGGGTCGGCCCGGCCACAACGGTCACCAAAGGTGACCGTTGTGGCCAAAACGGCCGGGCCGGTTTCAACGGTCACAATAGTGACCGTTGTGGCCGGGCCGGGCCGGGCCAGCCCGGCCCGACCCGGTCACAACGGCCAGATTTGGCCTTTTGACCGTTTTGCCCCCAAAAACGGTCAAAAAACGGCTATTTTATGAGGTTATTTTGGTCATTTGCCTAGGGGGCTGGTTCTATAAATAGAGAGGGGTTTTTATTTGTTTTCTTCACACCAAAAACTCATCTCTTCTCTCTTATACTCTTATACTCTCTCTTATACTCTTATACTCTCTTATTTATACTTTCTAATCCTTTCATCAAATGGCTTCCGGATCTGATTATGAATAGCAAAACATATCTCCTGATCCTGAAATGAGTCCTCCTACTATGAGTCCTCCTACTATAAGTCCTCCTACCGAAGTTAATCCCGAATCCGGTGGCGACGAATCTGCACCAAGAGCTCCTAAACGGCCAAGATCCGATGTGTGAAATTTTTACGAGAAGATCGACATCACCAAGGATGAACACGGTAGGATCCTGACTCAGAAGGCTAAGTGTGCTTTGTGCGGTAAGATTTTTCAAGCTCATCATAAGAGCGGCACCAACCACCTCAAACGTCATTTAGATAAACACAACAAAGGCCAGACTCCTCAAGGTGATATCCGACAATCCATGATTTCTCAATCCTCCTCTTCTGGTAGTCTCGGTAGTTGGAACTATGACGCTGCCAGAGCCAGGAAATGCGTAATTAGGTTTATCATTCTTAAAAACCTTCCTTTTAAATTAGTAGAAGATGATGAATTTGAAGATATGTTTAGAGATGGTTTTTATCCTGCATTTAAAAAATTTTCTCGTCAAACCTGCCAACGTAATATTTTAAAATATTATCAGCAGGAACAAGAAAAAATAATTTCTTATTTTAAAAATTTAAACTGTAAATTTTCTTTAACTTCTGATATTTGGACATCTAGAGCACAAACTGGATATTTATGTATCACAGCACACTGGATTGATGAAAATTGGCAAATGTTTAAAAGAGTTGTTTCTTTTATTACAATAGAAGAGTCACATACTGGTGCTAATGTTGCAAATTTAATAATTGAAGAACTTATGAAATTAGAAATTTCAGAAAGAATATTTTCTCTTTCACTAGATAATGCAAGTAATAACAATGTAGCTGTTGATTTTATCAGATCATCTTTATCATTGCCATGTCATGGTGATCTTTTTCATATTAGGTGCATCTGTCATATTTTTAATTTAATTGTTCAAAGTGCATTTACTGAAATTAAACCCATGATAGAAAAGGTTAGAACAGTTGCTTACATGTATAGTGCTTCTGAACAAAAACTTAAAAGATGAAAACAATTTTGTAAAAGAAAAAATGTAAAGTCTAGACTAATTCCAAAAGATGTTGACCATAGGTGGAATTCCACATATGTAATGTTAAGTGTAGCAATAGAATATAAAAACATTATAACTGATTTTATAAACTATTATGCTTCTAGTTCTAGTTCTGGTAGCACTTATGGAATAACTGAAGATGAATGGACAGTTATATGTAATTTAAATGAAATGTTATAAGTTTTTTATGATGCTACAATGTTATTATCTGGCTGTTATTATCCAACCATTATTTTAGCTGCTTTACAAATTTTAAATATTCAAATTTTTTTGATAAATATCGTATGGATGCTACTTTTGGACCTATGATTTTTGAAATGGAGAGCAAATTTAATAAGTACTTTAGGCCTATTCCTCATATTTTTGGTTTGGGGGTTCTTATTGATCCATGCTTGAATGATATTGGCCTTCAAAGTTTGTTACAATCATTGTATGGTAATCAGATTATAGACTTAGATGATGGAACCACCCTTACTGCTACTACTCATCATTTAGTTATTAGAAATTATTTTCAAACATTATATGATGAGTATGCAGCTAGACATGGTGTAACTACACAACAGTCAACAGCTTCGGTTTCTTCGAGCTCATCCAGAGGTAAAAGTATAAGTTTTGATAGGTATGCAATGGTAGCTGAGCTAACTGGTGGATCTGGACTTGGATCGTCATCATCGGAGGTTTCTGAAATAGATGAATATTTTTCTGCTTCTTTAGTTAGATGTCAAGGAAATGCTTTAGATATTTTACAATGGTGGAAAGTATATGGATCAGTTTCATATCCTATACTTTCCACCATGGTTCGTGACTTACTAACAGTACAGGTTTCGACGGTAGCTTCGGAATCCGCCTTCAGCACAGCAGGTCGTTTGATCGATGATCACAGGACATGCTTGGATCCATATACTGTACAAGCGGTGATGTGCCTACAAGATTAGTGGAGATACGAGAAGCGAACGCAAGGCATCGATCGGATGGCTGGAATTGAAGATAAATTTGAAGAATTGAGACTAGCAAATAGATATAAAGAATAGATTGTAGTTTTTATATCTTAGCTTAAAATTTGTAAAGAATTATTTTGGAAATAATTGCAAATGATAGTGATATAGGTGAGTAGGCGCCAACCTAGTTGGGATTTACTTATCTATTGTGATGCGATTAATTCCAAAATAAATTTGTACTTGTAATTTGTAACTGATTTATCAATTATTAATAAAGAATTTGTTTTTATCATTTCTTATTTGTAATTTATGTTATTTTAAGTAATTAATAAAATTATTGTTTTTATTATTTTTCTTGTCTTTTTTTATAATTTATAATTTAAATAACATTAAAAAATTTAAAAAAATTAAAAAAAATTAAAAAAAAAAGAAAATCACCCGGGCCAGCCCGGAACCCGGCCCGGTCGGGCCCGGGTCCGGGTCCCGGTTTTGCCCGGCCCGGGCCCGGATTTCCGGGCCGGGCCGGGCCGCCCCGGATGGACAGGCCTAAATGTCTTGATGCCAAGAGGTATACAAGAAAAACACAAAGTTACACTCTTCGACCAAAATATGTACGCCAACTTAGGAAGTATGGCTGCAAGAAGGATGTTTTCAGCTTGAAAACTGACTCGTCCATTAAAGATATGTTGGATCCTCTCCTTCCAAATCAACCCAAATGCAGCCATGATTGCATATTTGCATTTCTTTGGTCATGACTGGTGTCGGATATTCTGCTGTCAATGCCAAAATCCAAAATCATGTTAAGCCGATTCAAATTGACCAAATATTGCCCCATACTTTTCTAATAAAGCAACACACCAAACATAGATGTTGAGATTACTCTTGATGGGAACAAAGTACACATCCAGTACCTATACACCATGTTTAACCATGTTCACTTTTGTAAGAATTTGATCAAGAAAAACCAAGCACACATACTACGCTTTAGAGGAACTAGAGAGAGCCGTAGAATTTTAAAGTGATACCATGGTGATTGTACAATACTAGGTATGTAGATAACTTTCTTTTAGTTAAATGAAGAAAATAGAAAAAATAGTTTTGTAACTTATGTAGAGTAACCCTTGAATTCACTAAGGTTATTATGTATCTTCTAATTAAAAATAAATTGGAATATGAGTTATAAAATTCAAAAGTTGAAATCGTATAAAACTAACCCAAATCTCGCAAGTTTCATTCCAGAAAAAGAAATTATGGAACAAAGAAAGGAAGAGGAAGTAGAGCTTTTACAAGGTTAGTGTGGTGATTAATCTTCTAACTTTTAATTATGTTAAATTTGGTGTAGATTCATGAAAAAGTTACCTTTTTCCGGCCACCGGTGTCATCTCTGGTAACTTCCGGTGATCTGTGACCATCCTGTTGTCGTGGGTTTTGCGGGTGGTGACCTCCCCAAGCTAAGTCTTTTCAAGAACTTACTGTTAGACCCTAGAGGAGGGGGGGGGGGGGGGTGATTAAGGTCTTATGCTAATCTAATCCTGATTTTATGCCAACTAAAATTATGTTGATAAGTTTGTTCTTGCAAGAGATATATGAGATAGATATGAATAAGAAGAGAAGCGTAAGCACAAATTAAATGTACGCTAAGCAAGCACAAACACACGATATGTTTACGAGGTTCGGTTCCCACGACCTACGTCCCTGCTCCTCACCTCGAGGAGATCTTCACTAACACAACCCGATTTGGAAGCCGGAACTTCTACACACTCGGTTTATAAGTTCACCGAAAACTCTCACAAACAAACACTATGCAAAAACACTATACACACTAAGTGTAGGATTCTAGCCTGTGTCCTCCTCCTCAAGTGCTCAGATACAATCTCTCCCTAGGTTTGTCAACCGACGCAACTCCTATTGGATTCGACCCCGTCTCACACCACACACTTCTCTCGGTGTACAAGTGAATTATAAGTGATACTCATAATGTAGGTTCAAATACAATGATTTGTTCTCTATAAATGAATGAGAACACAATGAATCTCACTCTCACTAAATCACACACCACTACCCAACAATATATTGTATGAAAATATTATAAGCTCAATAAGGTGTGATAAAAACGAATAGAAAATATGCAACTCAATTAATATAGCTAAGATATAAAAATGAATCAATAAGCTATATAACAATGAGTTTAGAAAACTTCTCAATGAACAAGGACTGTAGAATGATGATGAAGATAAGATCCTCAATTGGAATTGAATTCCTCTTCTTGTTGTAGAAAACTCCTCTTTTCAAACGAACCAACAAACAAGCTTAAACACTTGTTAATCTTTTTATAAAACTCACTTTAAACAAAATTCTTAGTAATATGAAAGAGGAAGGCATTGGGGTATTTATACCCACTCAAGACATCAGCCAAAATCACATTAAAAAGACCAAAATACCCCCAGAACATCAGATAAAAAATAACCGTTATAATACAACGATCAGATCGGCGGTCGACCGTGAAATACTGACGGTCGACCGCGAAGAACAAAAAGAGCGCATACTCGTTTGGAAGGCAGGCGGTCGACCGTGACGGTCGTCCGCGAAAGACTCTAGACATGCTACGGTCGACCGCTATGGTTGACTGCAAGCCATTAAAAACCAATTTTGGTTCCTGGACTACAGGCGGTCGACCATGGCGGTCGATCGTAAACTGACACACAGAAAATACATGTTTTGAACCTGTTTTGGCTGGCTTAAAAAATATTAGATCATTTTCAAAAATAGTAAAACTTTGGGGAAAGTTTTTAAAAGAGAAAATAAACATGTTTGAAAAGGAATATTTGGAAATGCAATTTCCGTTTGTGAAAACTAACTGTTTTTGAAAAGTGTACATGAAATCTGTTTTTCATGAACACAAAAATTGAACTATGACTTATGAAATTGTGTTTATATATCATGAATACTTTGTATATGTATTATGAACTATGAGAAACATATAAGCAAGAAACATCAACTATTGTTACGATGTTTTGGTAAAAATCATTTTCATAGAAAGAAAATCAAATTGTGTGTGCATATATGTTGAGCTTTAAACATAATCACACAATATACGTTAACAAACTTATTTTTATACTTAAGGAAAGCGCACACATGATTGAATCTTTAACTCTTGATGTATATAGCTTTTCACCATGTGTAGTATTCCTGAAAGGGAAAAAAACCACAAATACTAAAAAACAAATTAGTTATAAATTGTTTGGTAAATCATCATCAAAACCAAAGGGCCAACTGATACGAGTTACCGTGCGAGCACCCTTTGGTCACGAAATTACCAAAAGATGGGTTGAGAAGAAGACAACTAAAACACAAGACAATTCAGTATGGCGAAGGAAAATACCTTCTTCTAGATTATGAAGAACAAAAGATTACAATCTCTCTCTCACAATCTCACTAGAATCGAGAACAACCTCTCAATCCTCTCTAAACCCTAATACAAAGATTAAAATCTCTCTCTGATCTAAGATCATAAAACTGATGTTTAGAAACCCTAACAACCCTTTATATAGGTGTTCAAACGTGGATGATAATCTGGTAAATAACCAAGCCCAAACCAACAGGAATTCGTGTGAACAGAAACCCAAACGAATCAGGAAACTGTCGATGAGTCGGCTCATGACTGAGATGAGTTAACTCATAACCTCATATGAGTCGACTCATAACCTCATATGAGTCGACTCATAACTGATGAGTCGACTGGTCAGAGCCGAATTGCTAACAGGGCTTGAGTTCTTGAGTCGACCCATGACAGGCATGAGTCGACTCAACCTGATGAGTCGACTCATGTACATGTATGAGTCGACTCACGAGCTGAAAACTAGATTTTCGAATCTGCTACTCGTTGTCTCGTTCCATGCTTCCCCTGCGTTCCACTGTACTGATTGACACCTCTATTCTCATGCTATCATGAGAATCACCTATCCTCAAGCTCCCATGATCGCTAAGTTCCCGAAGTAGAGATGAAGATACACACGTATCATGGCTCCCCTCTTTAAGAACTTGAAGTCCCTTTCAAGTTTAGAACTTCTGCTGAGGAAACTCTCGAGCTCCTCCATCTTTTTTACACCATCTGACCTTGCTAGGAATCCGATCTCGATGTCCGATCAGAAACAACTCATTCGTCCCGCGTCTCGTCGTAGTCATCGTTCGCTCTAAGTTGCAATCCTTTATCGATGGCTTTTCTGGAAGTCTAATGCACAACAAGACAAACTTCTAGCTTGCATTCACTAGTCTCTTCGCTCGCGTCACTGTCCCCAAGCTTGTCTCCCTCGGAAGAGATGCCGAACAAAATATGAACTTTTCACCATCCTTAGTGAAGGTGTACCTTTGAGCCCGCCTCTCGTAGATCGCATATCTATTCCATAAGTATGGATTGCCCAATATAATCTGACAAACATCCATTGGAACGACGTCGCACGTGACCTCGTCAATATACGACTCGTGGAGCACAAATCTGACAGTGCATTGATCAACTACACTCAGTTTCTCCTCCTTCTGAATCCACCCTAATGGATAGGGTTTCGGATGCTTGACCGTCTTCAGACCCAGCTTCTGAACCAATACCCCGGATATCAAATTTTTCTCGCTGCCCGAATCAACAATGACATCAACCAAACTGGTCTTCACTTGTAACTTAAGAACAAAGAGTTGTTCTCTCGGGTCATCGTCCTCTTTCGTAGTCTGCTTCCCCACCATAAGGGTGAGACTGCTGTTGGGCTCTGTCATCCCCAGGATTTCTTTCGGACCTTGAGCTATCATGTATGCCTTTTTCTCCTCGTTTTTTTTCAACCCTCTTGGCTTGAGATGAGGATACTTCTCCCAGCACCGATCAGCTGTGTGTCCTGTCTTCTCGCAGTGATTACAAATCAGCACTGCCTTCCCTAGATTACCCTTCTTCTTCTCCTCCTTAGATTGAGAACCACTAGACTCGCCTCTCGTTTGTTTGGAGTCTCCCTTAGCCTCGTTGCCCTTCTTTTGCTTGCCCTCGAGGGCAATAGCCTTCACGCTCGCCTCTGCAATTGATTCCATCGTGAATAGCTTCATCTCCTTTCGGATGTAATCGCTCAATCCCGTCATATACTTCATAAACACGGAATATTCCTCTGTCATAATGTTGAGGATCATCGCCTGCTGCTGGAACTCCGTGGTGTATTCTTGAACGGTTTGATTGACTCTTTGGCGCAAACCGAACCACTTGTACCAACGCTCCTCAAGGAATCCCACCGGATAGAACTGCTTCCTCAGTAACTCCTTGAACTTGTTTCACGACACCGCCTTCTTCTCCTGCTTGCAGTAGGATTTCCACCACGTCAACGCGTGTCCTGAAAACTTCAAAGTCGCAAACACAATTTTTTCTTTTGACGAATAACCATAAAGAGTAAAATACGTCTCCATCCGCTCGATCCAGTCATCAAGCCTCTCGACGTCAACACTCCCATCATAAACATGAATCTCCACCTTGAAGTCAATCTTCCGGTTCTGATAAGAATTCTTACCCTATTGATGCAATGCAGTCTTAACGGTCTCCTCCTCCTCCTCGTTGGAATCTGAATCTACTCTCTCCACATCGGACTCAATAATTTTCTACGAAGAAAATTCACCTTGTTCGTCACCTCTATGGATAAGACTGACGAGTTGTGTGAGAGTCGAACCTATCGTCTCGATCCGCTTCTCCAATGCATCAATCCTCGCTGAATTGTCTCCTTCGGCCATCTTCTTCCTCCTTAAAACCTGGACTCCTTCCAATGAAATAAGGATCTCGCCAAGCTTCTTGTATTGCGATCGAGTTAGGACCATACACAGGATGCCCCCTTCGCAGGATCTGATCGTTCTGATACCAACTTGATACGAGTTGCTGTGCGAGTACCCTTTGATCGCAGAATTACCAAAAGATGGGTTGAGAAGAAGACAACTAAAACACAAGACAATTCAGTATGACGAAGGAAAATACATTCTTCTAGATTATAAAGAACAAAAAATTACAATCTCTCCCTCACAATCTCACTAGAATCGAGAACAACCTCTCAATCCTCTCTAAACCCTAATACAAAGATTAGAATCTCTCTCTGATCTAAGATCATAAAACTGATGTTTAGAAACCCTAAACAACCCTTTATATAGGTGTTTAAACGTGGATGGTAATCTGGTAAATAACCAAGCCCAAAACCAATAGGAATTCGTGTGAACAGAAACCCAAACGAATCAGGAAACCGTCGATGAGTCGACTCATGACCTCATATGAGTCGACTCATTACTGATGAGTCGAGTGGTCAGAGCCGAATTGCTAACAGAGCTTGAGTTCTTGAGTCGACTCATGACAGGCATGAGTCGACTCAACCTGATGAGTCGACTCGTGTACATGTATGAGTCGACTCACGAGCTAAAAACTGGATTTTTCGAATCTGCTACTCGTCGTCTCGTTCCACGCTTCCCCTGCTTTCCACTGTACCGATTGACACCTCTATTCTCATGCTATCATAAGAACCACCTATCCTCAAGCTCCCATGAGGATCGCTAAGTTCCCGAAGCAGAGAAGAAGATACACACGTATCACCAACACTTACATCAAACTTAATATAATTATAAACAAGAATATTAAATCACTAACCTTGTACAGAACTTTACTTCATTCCTCTCTTTCTGTTTTTAGAGTTTCTTCTCCTTTTTTCGGGATGAAACGCGTGAGATTTGGGTCAGTATAATAGACTTTCAATGAATTTTGAATTTCATAACTCCAATAATTTTTAATTAAAAGACATGTAATGATGTAATGACCTTATGAAGTCATGTGTTACTCTTCACAAGTTATAAAAACTTTTGGTATTTTCGAAGTTTCCTCAAAAAAGGTTGTCTGCAATAAGGTCCACATCTAGTGAACTTAACCTTATATCATGTCTATCCTAGAGAGATTATGTGTGAAGCATATCTTGAAGCTCATCATGGCAATGGAGGATATATGGTTGACTCTGTAAAGGTATCCATCAGCAGTTCTCCATAATTCAGGATCCATACGACACACCACACACATGCCCACACACCCACACACACGCATGCAAAACACACACTCACATGCACGCACACACCTACCCATCCCATGCATGCATGCACACACACATGCAGACACGCGTCCGTACACACACAACCCCTTCATGCCCTTGTGTTCTCGCACACCCACACGCACACGCACATATGCACGCCCACTTGCGCACATGTGCTTGAGGTCTAGAGTTTTAATATTGAAAATTTTAATGTAGTTGGTTTTTGGCAGAGGTCTATGGAGCTAAAACATGAAGGTTGAAGAAGAAAGCCTATACAACAAAAAAGAAAAAGAAAAAAAGAAGAAGAAGAGTGAACACTAATAAAAAAGCTTGAAACACTGCACACCACAATTCCTATATTTGTACTGAAAGAAAGAAATGGAGATTAATCTTGCAAGAATGCAATTCCTTAGTACCATCACAAGGAATAATTTATTGATTGAATTGTAGGTTCATTGTTACCAGTATTATGTTCTTACAATTACTCTCATTTCTAAGATCTCCTTGTGTTAGCTTAGTGCTAGGAATGGACATAATCGTATGCAACCATGACTTCTTATGATACGGGTGTATCTTCTCTTTAGAACTTAGCGATCCTCATGGGAGCTTGAGGATAGATGATTCTCACGGTAACTTGAGGATAGAGGGGTAAAACAACACAGTGGAATGCAGATTGAAGCATGAAACGAGACGACGAATCGAAGAATCGAAGCATCCAGTTTTTAGCCCGTGAGTCGACTCATACATGTACATGAGTCGACTCATCAGGTTGAGTCGACTCATGCCTATCATGAGTCGACTCACGAAACCCAGCTGTTTTGTCGAAAGTTTTTAACGAGTCGGCTCACCTCATCATGAGTCGACTCACTTGGCATGAGTCGACTCATGCATGTTTATGAGTCGACTCATCGACGGTTTCCTGGTTCGTTTGGGTTTCTGTTTGCACGAATTCCTATAGGGTTTGGGCTTGGTGATTTACCACTTTACCATCCACGTTGTTACACCTATATAAGGGACTGTTTTAGGGTTTAAAAAAAGAAGAAAGCAATCAAGAGAGATTAGATTGTATTTGAGAATTAAGAGAGATTATTTTTCAATTCTAGTGAGATTGTGAGAGATTATAAACTATTTTATTCTCATAATCTAGAGAAGGTATTTTATTTCGCCACCATTGAATTGTTCTTGTGTTCTTGTTATTTTCTTCTCAACCCACCTTTGATAATTCCGCGATCAAAGGTGTTTGCACGGCGACTCGTATCAAGTTGGTATCAGAGCGATTAGATCCTGTGAAGGGGGTATACTGTGTATGGTCATGACTCGATCGCAATACAAGAAGTTAGGTGAGATCCTTATTTTATTGAAAGGAGTCCAGAAATTAAGGAAGAAGAAGATGACTGAAGGAGATAGTTCAGCGAGGCTAGATACATTGGAGAAACAGATGGAGACAATTAGTTCGACTCTCACACAACTCGTCAATATCTTCCAAGAAAAGGACAAAAAGGAGGAATCTTCTTCGAAAGGCATGAAGAAACTTATGAAGTTCGATGGAGAAGGCGAGGAATCTGATTTTGATAGGGAGACCGAGATTATCAAAACTGTTCCGCATCAAGGGGGTAAGGGTTTTTATCAGAATTTGAAGATAGACTTCAAGGTAGAGATTCCTGTTTATGATAGGAGTGTTAATGTCGAGAGGCTTAATGATTGGATCGAGCGGATGGAGACGTATTTTACTCTCTACGGATATTCATCCAAGGAGAAGCTTGTGTTCGTGACTTTGAAACTTTCGGGACATGCATTAACATGGTGGAAATCCTATTGCAAGCAGGAACAGAAGACGGTGTTGTGAAACAAATTCAAGGAGCTACTAAGGAAGCAGTTTTACCCAGTAGGGTTCTTTAAGGAGCGTTGGTATAAGTGGTACGGATTGCGCCAAAGATTCAACCAGACCGTTCAAGAATATACGGCGGAGTTCCAGCAGCAGGTGATGGTTCTCAACATCACGATGGAGGAATATTCCATCTTTATGAAGTATATGACGGGTCTGAATGAATATATCCGAAAGGAGATGAAGTTGTTCACAGTCGAGTCCATGGCAGAAGCGAGTGTGAAGGTCATTGTCATTGAGGGCAGGCAAAAGAAGGACAATGAAACAAAGGGAGACTCCAAACAAACGGGAGGCAAGTCTAGTAGCTCTCAGCCTTAGGAAGAGAAGAAGAAGGATGATTCAGGGAAGACATGATTGACATGCAATCACTACAAACAGACAGGGCACGTAGCTGATCGTTACTAGGAGAAGTATCCTCATCTGAAGCCAAAAGGATTAAAGAAAAAGGAGGAGAAAAAGGCATATGTAGTAGCTCAGGGTCCGAAGGAAGTTCTCGGGATGACAGAACCCAATAGCAGTCTTAACCTTATGGCGGGGAAGCAGACCACGACTGAGGACGAAGACCTGAGGGAGCAGTTCTTTGTTTTGAAATTGCAGGTCAAGACCAGCTTGGTTGATGTCATAGTGGATCCAGGAAGCCAGAAGAATTTGATATCTGAGGCATTGGTTCAGAAGCTGGGATTGAAGACGGTTAAATATTCGAAACCCTATCCTTTAGGGTGGATTCAGAAGGAGGCATGATTGAGTGTGGTCAACCAATGTACTTTCAGATTTGCACTCCATGAGTCGTATATTGACGAGGTCACATGCGACGTCGTTCCGTTGGATGTTTTCCAAGTAATACCGGGAAATCCTTATTTATGGGATAGGTTTGCGGTCTACGATAGGCGAGCCCAGAAGTATACGTTCACCAAAGATGGGGAGCAATTCATCTTTCGTTAGGCATCTCTTCCACAGGAGACGAGTTTGGTGATAGTGACTCAGGCGAAGAAGCTAGTGATGCGAGCAAAAGGTTTGTATTGTTAGTCATTAGGGCTTATGAGGAGCAGCTGAGTAGGGTATACTTGACTACCTTAAGCAAATTTTAGGAGAGAGATCTTGACAGGTTGAAGGCCAAGTACGTGGACTTGTTTTCGAAGATCACGGGACTACCACCACGACAGGGTGTGGAGCATGAGATAATGTTGACCGACGAGGGTTCTTTGCCGAATATAGGTTTATACCGAACATCTGTAGAGGAGTCTGAGGAAATGAAGAGGTAGGTTCAGGGGCTTTTGGAAACAGGAGTGATTGTGCCAAGTTGTTCCCCTTGCGGGTCACCAGTGTTGTTGGTGTCCAAAAAGGATGGAGGCTGACGTATGTGCGTGGATTACCGGGCGCTCAACAAGATAACCATCAAGAATTGATAGCCATTACCTCAGATTGATGATCTTATGGACCAGTTAGAAGGAGCGAGGTTTTTCACAAAGCTGGATTTGAAGTCTGGTTACCATCAGGTGAGGATTCGGGAGGATGACACTTGGAAGATTGCGTTCAAGACCAAGCAGGGCCTGTTCGAGTGGTTGGTGATGCCGTTTGGATTGTGCAACGCTCCGGCTACCTTTATGAGACTTATGAACGATTTGTTGCGACCCTTTATAGAGGATTTTGTGATAGTTTACCTCGATGATATCTTGGTATACAGCAGGACCTGGGAGGAGCATCTTGTTCATGTTGAGAAGGTGTTTGAAGTGCTGCAGAACGGACAACTGAAGCTTAACGGGAAGAAGTTCGAATTCGGGAAGGGCGGGTTGGTGTATCTCGGGTTCATCGTGGGGAAAGGCCAGCGGAGGATAGATTCAGGAAAGGTGGTGGTGATCACGAAGTAGCCGACACCTAGGACAATGTCGGAGGTGAGAAGCTTCATGGGGCTTACCAGTATTTGTGCAAGTTCATTCGACATTTCTCGACTTATGCGGCACCTTTGCATAGCCTTACAAAGGCAAATGTTCAGTTTGAGTGGGGGAGGACGCATGAGGAAGCTTTTCAGTTATTAAAGAGGAAGATCTCGGAGGCACCGGTATTGACATTACCGAATTTACAGAGGACCTTCAAGGTAGAGACCGACGTTTCTAGTTATGCTATGGGCGTTGTGTTGATTCAGGATGGGAAGCCGGTGGAGTATCATTCAGAAATGTTTACGGGTGCTATTCAGAACTACCCTACCTACGACAAGTAGTTTTATGCACTTTATTAAGCAATCAAGCATTGGCGGGTGTATTTGTTGGGAAAGGAGGTGGTTGTGCACTCAGATCACAAGCCATTGGAATTTTTACATGTTCAGACGAAGCTACAGTAGGCACGGCACATGAAGTGGATGTCCTATTTGATGGCGTTCAATATCATCATTAGGTATACGAAGGGAACGACGAACAAGTTAGCCGATATGTTATCTCACCCACCCGTGAGAGCTCTCTTGGTGACGACGCACATTCAGCCATTGGTTCCTTTAGAGTATGTACAGATGTACACATCCAACCGAGATTTTAGCAGTGTGTTCGAGCAGACGAAGGCTAGTCGAAAGGGGGAGTATGAGATTGATGCAGATGGTATGTTGTATCGAGGGACGTCGCTATGCGTTCTGGAGGATGTCGACCGATTGCAGTGGATTCGAGAAGCCCATACATTACGTGTGCAAGGCCATTTTGGGATTCAGAAGACGCTTCTCAATCTACGGCGTCATGTCTTTTGGTCGAAGATGTTAGAGGATGTCACTAAGTATGTTGGAGGGTGTAAGCTATGTTGCATATCGAAGCCTTCTAATAGGAAAAGGGGATTGTATCTACCATTGCCGGTACCGTCGAGATCATGGGAGAGTATTTCTATGGATTTCTTAGGAGGATTGCCGACGACTAAGCGCGGGAATGATTATTTGTTCATTGTGGTGGATCGGTTCAGCAAGATGGTCATCTTGATTCCTTGTAAGAAGACCGTGACGGGAGCGGGTGCGACGCAATTGTTCTTTGAGCATGTGTGGAAGCACTTTGGGTTACCGAATTCGATTATGTCAGATCGAGATAGCCGATTTATCGTATACTTTTGGGATTCTTTGTGGAGCTTGATGGACACTAGGCAGAAGAAGAGCACAAACTTTCATCCACAAACCGACGGACAAACAGAGGTAGTTAATCGGACTATGGTACATATGTTGAGAGGATACAATTCCAAGCATTTCAAGACTTGGGATGAGAGCTTATCATATCTTCAGTTTGTATTTAATCGGGCTATTCATGGATCTTCGGGAAAGTCACCATTTGAGACTTGTTATGAGTTTTTACCTTCGAGTCCGTTTGATCTCGTGTTTTCCAGTGAAGCTACGGCCGACGACAAGGAAGGGAGTGAGAGACAACATGCTCAGCGATTTCTGGAGAAGATTGTACATATTCATACCACGGTTGAAGCTCAATTGAAGAAATCACAAGCCAAGTACAAGGCGAAACATGATCAGCATCGAGTTCCTTGTAACTTTGGCATAGACGACATGGTATGGCTGAAGTTAAGTAAGGAGAGGCTAAAGGGAGAAGGGAAGAAGTTAAAACCTATACGTTATTAATAATCATATTTTTATTATAATTTTATATCCTCATTATCTATTTTACATGAATAAATATACCATTAATAATTGTTGTTAGCTTAGTTTGCACATAAATGAATGAAAATATAAATAAATACTATTAAATGTAAAAACCTCTTAAAAATCTCTCTTTTCTATTTTGCAGCATTTTAGAAGCCCATGAAAGGTTGGAAGCCCATCAAGCAAATGATGGCCCAAAGGAAAAAGAAAAAGAAACAAAGCTCATTCTTAATCCATCTTGCATTATGTTCAAGAAGAAGCCACAAAATCAAAGAGAAGCCCATGAAGATTAAGCCCAAAAGTCAAAAATCATTTTCAAATATCAAATGGGCCGGTTGTTGCAGCAAGATAATGATCATCATAGGCCGGACTTTCATGAGAAAATATCAAATGTCAAATGAGCTTAATTAACCTTTTAACGGATTTGATTTTTTCAAATGGAAACCGGACTTGAACTTGATGGCTGCAGTTGAATTTTTGAATATTTGAAGCTTGAAGGCCCTAAGATGTGATCAAGACCGGACATGCTACTGAATTGGGACAGATTTTTATTTTTCTATTTTGAAAATCATTTTAATGAATGGGCCGGACTTGCAATGTTCATTTTTTTCTTGGAAAATCAAATGAAGATTGGGCCTTGGAAAATCAAATGAAGGTTGCGCTAAAGAAGAACAAAAAGCAAATTCAAAGGTGGATATTGTTGCTTGGGGCTCAAGACAAATCCAATGGCTCATATTCATTGAAAATTACTATAAATAGGGGTAGAGAGTGAGGG
Organism: Asparagus kiusianus; assembly: GCA_022839385.1. Classification (NCBI taxonomy): domain Eukaryota; kingdom Viridiplantae; phylum Streptophyta; class Magnoliopsida; order Asparagales; family Asparagaceae; genus Asparagus; species Asparagus kiusianus. The sequence continues at coordinate 498,865 of BQKN01000102.1, read as the reverse complement.
GTTAAGGGGGTGAAAATTTTTGTAACTCCTTTTTGGAGAGGAGGGCGACTCTTAATTGAAAAAGCCTTCCAAAATTATAACTTTTTATTGCAATTAATAACAATAATTTTTTCACCACTTTAAATTTTTCTCTTATTCTCTTTGTTGGATGATGAAGATGAAGATGAAGATGGAGAATTATTTAAAGGTTTGCATTTTTTTTCTTTTTCTCTTTTATTGCTTATTAGTTTAAATTTATTTCTATGCTTGTAGTTAGATTTTATTTTCTTGTTAAATAGCCAAGAGGCTAGAACCCTCTTGCCTTAGATTTATTTCATGTTTATAGAGTAGATTTATTTTCTTGCATTTAATTCTTGCAATTTTATTTTGTAGTTTAGATTTTGTAATTTATTTTGTAGTTAGATTTTAATTTCTTATACTATTCACCTTGAGGCTAGAACCCTCTTGGGTTTAGTTTTTCTTTTTGTTTATTTTTATTTTGTTTGATTCGCCTTTATGCTAGAACCCTCTAGGGAATCACCCTTTTCTAAGAAGTGGGTTCAATTGTAGATTACCCATATCTATAATTGAATCCACCATCTTTAATTTCTTGTATTTTTTTATTCTAAAATTTTGTTCTTCATTCTTGATTTTTTATTTGTTTCTTGATTTTATTCATTTTTTTTCCTTCTCACCTTATTGATCATAATCATTCTTTTTCAAATCCACTCTCACTTACACTTTACACCTATTTACACACCATTTTCACTCTCTCAATTTCTTCACAATCACATTCATTTATCACTCCTACTTGTCACGCACACAACATAAGAACCGATTTCATATTTTCTCCTACAAAACACCTTCCTCGTGGGATCGATATCTTAAATACTATAACTTGACACGGTTGTGCACTTGCAACCTTTTTGGTACACGTTTATGCCGCATCAGTTATCGTCAGATTCTCGATCAGATTGGTGACAACGCCTTCAGGCTGGATTTGCCACCTTACTTAGGCATGTATTCGGTGATCAATGCCGAGTATTTGAAGTTTGAGCCTCCATTGCTGGATGATGAAGGTGACGACAAGGTGATCTTGCTGCATGTTGAAGACTTGTGGTTTGATAGAGAAGAGCTGCTGAAGGAAGATTGTATTTTAGAGCGGAAGATGACCATGACGAGGCGGGAGAAGAAGGAGTCGTTTCTCATTGGACGTCAATGTCAGGTTCCTAGCAAGGATAAGTGGTTCAACAGGGAAGGAGAAGCTCGCGAGTTTCCTCAGCTGAAGTTCTAACTTGAACGAGACTTCAAGTTCCTAAAGGGGGAGTCATGATACAGGTGTTTCTTCTCTTTGGAACTTAGCGATCCTCATGGAAACTTGATGATAGATGATTCTCATGGTAACTTGAGAATAGAGGGGTAAAAGAACAAAGTGGAATGCAGGTTGAAGCGTGGAACGAGACGACGAATCGAAGAATCGAAGCATCCAGTTTTTAGCCCGTGAGTCGACTCATTAGGTTGAGTCGACTCATTAGGTTGAGTCGACCCATGCCTGTCATGAGTCGACTCACGAAACCCAGCCGTTTTGTCGAAAGTTTCTGACGAGTCGACTCATCTCATCATGAGTTGACTCACCTCATCATGAGTCGACTCACTTGGCATGAGTCGACTCATGCATGTTTATAAGTCAATTCATCGACGGTTTCCTGCTTCGTTTGAGTTTTTGTTTGCACGAATTCCTGTGGGGTTTGGGTTTGATTATTTACCACTTTGCCATCCACGTTGTTACACCTATATAAGGGATTGTTTTAGGGTTTTTAAAAAAAAGAGAAAGCAATCAAGAGAGATTAGATTATATTTGAGAATTGAGAGAGATTATTCTTCAATTCTAGTGAGATTGTGAGAGATTGTAAACTATTTTATTCTCATAATCTAGAGAAGGTATTTTCCTTCGCCAGCACTGAATTATTCTTGTGTTCTTGTTATTTTCTTCTCAACTCACCTTTGATAATTCCGCGATCAAAGGTGCTCGCACGGCGACTCGTATCATCTTAAGTAGCAATATCTTTGACCATCTCCTCCTTTTCCTTTTCGAAAGTACACTACTTTTTAGCATTTGACATACACATACACATACACTGATCAATCGCGAAAGATAAAATCTACACTGATCAATCGCGAAAGATAAAATCTTGTGCAATATTGCAAGATAGTTTTATGAAAACAACTAATCAATTCTCACTTATGCAGGCTGGAATTGTCCCCTCTGTTGGGGATGCACAACCCTCCCTGATGCGATTTGGAAATAGAGATTTAGGAGAGAAGAGAGAAAAT
>BQKN01000102.1:484505-496542 GCA_022839385.1 Asparagus kiusianus | reverse complement strand
AAAACCCGACTCCGGTCGACCGCAGCACCACGTGCGGTCGACCGCGACAAATCCCAATCCTGATCGAAGTCTCTGGATTTTGGGCGGTCGACCGCAAAGCCGCGTGCGGTCGACCGCGATGCTGCCTGCAATCTGCCTGGCTCTCTGGACTTTTGCCGGTCGACCGCAGCGACACGCTCGGTCGACCGCGACAAGACAAAACTCTGAATAGCTCTCTGGACTTTGAGCGGTCGACCGCAGTGCCACAGGCGGTCGACCGCGATGCTCTTCCAGCCTGTGCACCCAGTCTGTGCACGTCGCCGGTCGACCGCCGTGCCATGGCCGGTCGACCGCGATACTGCCAAATCACCTCTTCGTCGTTTTGCTTGAACTTCTTCGTCGTCGATCATGTTCCTCCTGTTCCAACTTTGTTCCTCCTCTCTTCTGAAGTATAGGGCATGCCTGATAGTTAGGCTTCACATATCCTAACACCCTCTACTGCTTCGACAATTTTGTTCGTAAGCCTATTACAGGAGAATTTTACCGGATACTACCAAGTTACGAAAATTCTGAAGTTACTAGGATAAACTTATTCTCTATTCACAAATGTCGGATTGGTGAAGGATTCCTTCCAGATTTTATCTTTGTGAAGTATTGATTTATATATACTAAGAGGGAACATGAATTCAGTATGCACAAGTTAATAAATTTCCTGCTGTGATCAGTAACCTTTGATTTTATCATATACTAGTCATATATATAAATCAAGAATTATAAACTGTTGATGCTTGTTTGTTTCAATCTGTTGCAGAATGTGGACCTGAGTACGTTAAGAGATGCTCTGCAACATCGAACAAGATTCCTTCGGGAAGGAAAGCCCAAGCTATCCTTGAAACAAACTAATATGTCTCTATTAATTGTTTCCATCTTCCACTTTTCTGCAAAAAATTTCAAATGAATGAATGGATAATCAATAATTTCATTATGCATCTAATTTGTTGTTCTCTGATTCTTCTGCTGTTCAGCTGTACGGACACTAATCTGCTATTCGATAAAATGGTACATGTATTATACTCTTTACAAAATCCTTGAATTGCATAGCATAGGATGTGACAGGTGGGACACTCTCAAGAGTTCAGGGGGAAGAGCGTAGAGATTGCGCTATAAATATCCAGGCCACCGGAGGCATTTACGATACCGAGGTAGCAGTCAGCTCATGACCAGCAGGTATTCTTCGAACGGAGAGGAATAACACCAGGCTTGCAGTTTCCTCAAACATCTGACGAGGCAACGAGCACAATGCTGTCATAAAATTGAAAATTTGATCGTTGTTAAATTTGATTATTCATGTTACGGAAAAACTATGCTTGTTCTCTTACCTTCGCTCGTTTTGCAGCGAATGAGAACGGGAGTGAACAAGAACTGGATGATTCATTACGTTTATATAAGAAAATAGTAAATGTAAGGTGGTTTGCGTTGTGAAATTTGTAAAGCTAAGACCCTGAGAGCTTCCTTGATAGTATATTTTGGCATCTCCACACAGAAGGCTCGGGCATGTTCATAAACATGTAGGTGGAATAAACTTGACGATAAAACTGGTTCAACTTATTTGAACTTAAAAAAATTAGTTTTTTTCCCCTCCTTAGAAACCATCGTAAAAGTAGGTAATTATATGAAAACCATCTTTAAATTTCAATTTATACATAAACTAGCTTTAAAGTGGGTTTGTCTTACTATTAACCAACTCCCTAGTCGCATTTCCCTAAAAATTCAAAAAATCTTTAAAAAAACTCATATTTTGGACACACAACTCGTTTCTTAATATTTAAATTATGGGTACAAGTTATGTATCTTACTTGTACAATTTACAATTTTTAAGCTTATATTACGTTTTTAGTAAAAATTTGGCTACCAGGTCGTTGATTGAAATACAAGCTCACTTTAAAAATGGTATATATATATATATAAATTAAGATGCAAAGGTAGTTTTTGTATAATTATCCTGATTCAAGGTGGTTTATACTAAACAAAAACCCAAGACGCCAACTCATGACCTTATTACACGTAGAACGGCGTGCAACAAAAGAGGCTACAACATATGAAACCTGATAATCGGCCAGCAAGTAATAGCCCAACCGTTCCGAAAGCAACTATTGGGCTTTGATCCACTACTCCTTAATTGGGCCGTACAAACAGCCCGGGGGATTTAAAGAACGAGAGGATGAGAAGCAAAGATATCTTGAGCGGATAAGGATTGGGTGGCGACCACTTCTCATCCAATGAGATTGCATGCATGGATTCCAAATCCGCAGCCTCTCAAATTCTATGCCTCTTATCTTCCTCTACTAATAATTTTTGGCTTAACTCCTACTTCTTCATAGGAGAAGTTGACAAAGGGAGCAAACAATGGCGAGTGCTCCAATGGCCAGCCAGCTCAAGAGTAGCTTTATTTCATCTAGCTCAAGGGGTTTGTTTGTTCCCAAGGGCCTTGTTGGGGGATGCCCAGTGAGGAGCTTGCAGGCCAAAAGCAGGCCCAGCTTCACTGTGAAAGCTATTCAAGCAGAGAAGGTCAGAAAGTTCTACCCAAATTTTGATTTCTTTTGTCTTTTGGTTCTCCAAAATGAGTACTAGTTTAGGTCAATATGGTTCCAATTGCATCCAAATTCAATATACATGTTTGATTGAATGTGTTGCAACTCTATAAAGCTGTTGTAAAGGTGAAGTAACTCGAATAGCAGGGAAAATAATTGTGCTAATTTTTGAAGTGTTTTATAGCAATAACTATACTTTATCATAATGAAATAGGATTCTGATTCTCTCTGAAATCAAAAAAGTAGTTGAGCAAATACTACTTCTCATAATAATTGATTAGTTGATAGATGACTATGATTTTTCTTTGAATGCGAATAAGAATAAGTGCAATTCATGAGGACACGGTGAATATTAGATTTAAAAGAATCATAATCGTCCACTAGATAATTAAACGTTGTGATTAAAAGTAATGACCCATCCACTACTATTTTATAGAAATGATTCAAATTCATCCACTACTGTTTTATAGAAATGATTCAAATTCATCCACTACTGTTTTATAGAAATGATTCAAATTCATGTAGCAAAAATTAGAACTAATTAAGTGATACTGTAACTGTATTTTCCACACTTCTATTCTAATTAAACACATTCTTAAACTAGGCCGTAGCCATGAAAAGGTAAAACTCAATGAATAAAAAGAAATGGGCATAATTCAATATTTTATTAGGTAATAGAAGCTGATTTATATTTCAAATATATTTATATTCTTTGAAGATAGGTTAAATCTTCCACCACCAAAAAGAAATAATAAAAAAGACGAAATAGTTTTTAAATAGAACAAAAATGAATATACAGCTACCGAAACATTATTAGTTCTATTTTATTGACAAATTATTTTGCTATTTAACAGCTAACTCATTTCTATTTCCTGTTAATTATTATAGGAGTACTAAACCTAAGAACTTTCAGCATTTCGAAGTAAACACCCCAATAATTTCTAAAGTACGTTGTACAAAACTCTCAATAACTTTTGAGATTGTAGAAAATTCCCTAGAATTTTCCACATTTTGCAGATAACCCCCGTAGATTAAAAGAGCAACATTAATTAAAGGCATTTTGAAAACGATAAGGCGGGGTTTAGTGTATTGTACCCAGAAGATAGTGGGGGTTTCCTGCCAAAGTTGTTGTGGGGTTCAGTGCGAATTTGAAAGTTATTGGAGGTTTAGTGCAGGATTTTTAAAAGTTGTTAAAGGGTTTATTAGTGTAATTTACTCAATTTCCTTAATCTAACCCTGAATAAATCTTTTTTTCCCCACCCTTTATTTACGACAGACTACGTTCCAAGTGGTCCAACCCATAAACGGCGACCCCTTCATCGGCAGCCTGGAAACACCCGTCACCTCCTCCCCCCTCATCGCGTGGTACCTCTCCAACCTCCCCGCCTACCGCACCGCCGTCTCCCCCCTCCTCCGTGGCATCGAGGTCGGCCTCGCCCACGGTTTCCTCCTCGTCGGCCCATTCGTCAAGGCCGGCCCCCTCCGCAACACCGAGGTCGCGGGACCCGCCGGCTCTCTCGCCGCCGCCGGCCTAGTTGTCATCCTCAGCATCTGCCTCACCATGTACGGCATCGCCTCCTTCAAGGAGGGGGAGCCGTCCACCGCACCATCTTTGACACTCACCGGCCGTAAGAAGGAGGCCGATAAGCTTCAGACGGCTGACGGGTGGGCCCAGTTCTCCGGTGGGTTCTTTTTTGGGGGAATTTCGGGTGTTACGTGGGCTTATTTCTTGCTCTACGTGCTCAACCTCCCTTACTTTGTTAAGTAAGGTGTTCAACTGTGCTTGGGGTTGTTAAGTGTTTGGAACGGGAGAAACTTGTTTAAGGCAGTTGTATATTTCAGTGAAAATGGGATGAAAGTAATGTGCTCAAAATGTTTTCTTTTGAACTATTTTGTCATTTAACACTATAGAAACTGTAGAACTGGGGTGTTTTGTTTGTTGTCGTCGGGGTTGGGGGACGTATAGGATAACTTATCACGTAGGTATTCTTAGTCGACCCCACCTGTCGATATAATATTTAAAAAACTTCGGCTATATATATGCAGATGTTCTAACCGAGCGTTGATGCGTTAACGCTCCACTTGTCGCTGCCAATGGAAAATTGTATTAGGCTTTTTGGGGTGTTATTTAGAATTGGGAGATTGAGAGGTTCCGCTTTGTATTCCTCACAATTAGTAAAGCTTTTCTCATTCTTTGCCCGTGGACGTAGGCTACAAGCCGAACCAAGTATATCTTTGTGTTCGTGTGTTCATGATATTTTTCGTGCTTTCGTGTGATTGATATTAGCTTATCCTGGGGAATTTGTCATAACAAATTGGTACCAGAGCCCTTAGCTATCAATCGGACGAGAAGATGACGACAACTACTACGAAGTGGGATATTGAGAAGTTTGACGGCAACATCAGTTTCAGCATTTGGCAAGTTAGGATGATCGTCGTGTTAACATAGAGTGGATTGAAGAAGGCTTTGTTCGGGAAGTCAAAGAAACATGTTACTATGACGGAGGAAGATTGGAACGAGTTGGATGATAGAGCTCTCACAACGATCAAATTATGTTTGACAAATGAAGTTTTGTAAGAAGTTCTCACGGAGAAAATAACCGCTGATTTGTGGTCTAAATTAGAGGATTTGTATTTGACGAAGTCGCTCACTAATCGCCTCCTCTTGAAGCAGCGTTTGTACACACTTTGGATGTCGGAAGGAACACCTATCAAATCTCATATTGGTGAATTTAATTCTGTAATTACATATTTGAGTAAGATTGATGTTAAGATCAATGATGAAGATGAAGCCCTATTGTTATTGTGTTCTTTGCTGCCTTCCTACAAACACTTCAGGGATACTATGATTTACGGTCGAGATTCTATTGGTATCAAGCACGCCAAAGAGAACTTATTGAATACGGAGAAAATTGACAAAGAGTTATCCACAAGTGAAAGTGGCGATAAAGCTGATGGCTTGTTTGTTCGAGGAAGATCGGAAGAAAGGGACTTTGGAGGTAACAGGTATAAGTCGAAACACAAGAATCTGACTTGTAGATATTGCAAGAAGAAAGAGTACGTCAAGACTGATTGTTATAGATTGAAGAACAAAAATAAACAAGAAGAGTATGAAGAAAATCAAAAGAGGACTCCGCTGAAGTTGATATTACTGAAGATGTGATTTTGTTGGCTACATATGATATAAAGAGGAGCATGGATGATTGGATTTTGGATTTGAGTTGTTCCTATCATATGTGTCCTAATCGGGACTGGTTTACCACTTATGAAGCTATTGATGGTGGAGTTGTTCTTATGAGGAACAACGTATCATGCAAGACTGTTGGGAAAGACACAATTCAGATTAAGATGCATGATGGAGTCATCAGGACTTTGACAGATGTTAGGCATGTTCTAGGTTTAAGGAAGAATCTCATCTCTTTGGGCACTCTTGATAGCATTGGGTGCACATTTTTAGGTGAAAGTGGACTTCTTAGGGTTACAAAAGGCTTTCTTGTATTTATGAAAGGAAATAGGATAGGCAACTTGTATATTTTGTAGGGTTCTACAGTTACTGGCTCGGCTACAGTTGCATTGTCGATGTCAGGAGTTGATACTACCAGATTATAACATATGAGACTTGGTCATATGGGTGAGCGTGGATTGACTGAGTTGAGTAAGAAGGGTCTTTTATGTGGACAAAGTATAGAAAAATTGGGATTTTACGAGCATTACATCTTTGAGAAGTAGAAAAGAGTCAGCTTCAGTACGACAGTGCATCAGACTAAAGGTACTTTGGACTATATTCATTCAGATATTTGGGGACCTTCTCAAATTGCCTCGAGGGGTGGTGGTTCTAGATATTTATTGACCTTCATTGATGACTACTTTAGAAAGGTTTGGATATACTTTTTAAGACATAAATATGAGGTGTTTGTGACTTTTAAGCAATGAAAGTCTTTGATTGAGAAGCAGACTGGAAGGCTGATTAAGAAGCTTAGAATTGATAATGACCTTGAATTTTGTGGAGGAGAATTTAATGAGTTCTGCAAGAAGGAGGGAACCGTTAGACATCGTATAGTCCCTCACACACTGCAACAGAATGGAGTGACAGAACGTATGAATAGAATCCTATTAGAGAAAGCTTGTTGTATGATGTTCAATGTAGGTTTTGGCAAGAAATACTAGGCAGAATCAGTGAATACAGCTTGTTCCTTAGTGAATCGGTCGCCATCTACTGCTATTAGTAGTAAAACTCCAGAGGAGGTTTGGTCCGATAAGCCTGTGGATTATTCTAATCTTAGAATATTTGGTTTCCTTGTATATGCACATGTTAGTCAAGGGAAACTTGATTTGCAAGCAAAGAAGTGCATATTTCTAGGTTATGCATCAGGTGTTAAGGGTTTTAGGTTGTGGTGTCCTGATCCGAAGTCTCCTAAGATTATTATTAGTCGTGATGTTATTTTTGATGAATCTACTATATTCCACTAGAAATGGTCATCAGTTTTAGTTGTTGATAAGGCGCGCACTACAGGACATAAGGTAGAGTTAGAAATTCATGATTCAACTTTTCAGCAGGGGACTACGAGAGTTCAGCAGCCAGATCCCGTTCAAGTAGATGAAGCACCTCAGCAGCTACAGAAAGAGCAAGAATACACTATTGCTAGAGATTAGTCTAGACAAAATATCCGACCACCGTGAAGATATGAAGATACGGTAGCTTATTCATTGTCGGTTGATAATTTTGTGTCCTTCAGCTATTCCGGAGCTACTTCAGGTGATGATTTCGCTAATATTTATAGTGATCGTACAGACAATTCAGTTGATTTATTGAGGAGGCCTCTTTCAGTTAGCAAGTTCAAGCCGAGCTTGGACTTGATCGATACGTGCCGCACTTAGATGCCTTGCGGAGCTATTGGAGAAGGTGGAGTAAGTTAGCTTATTTTGGAGTGAGGGATCTTCTACGCATTTGAATCAAGATGGAGATTTGTTATAGGTTGCCTCAAATACTCAAATCCATATTGCCTTGGGAGTTCCTTTTTTAGCTTGGTTTGTTTTGATTAAGAGTCCTACTTACATTAGACTTTGCACAACCAATCATATTAGATGTTTATTTCTACTTGGACTCTTATTGGGTTTTAGGACATGTGGACTTTTATTCCTATTAGAACTATTATTCCTTAGACAACAAGGAGCTGGGATCTTCAATGCTATATAAGAATAGTCTTTCAAGCCAATTAGATTCATCAATTTTTAGAGCACCAATCAAGAAGAGAGAGTTCTTTTATGAAGCCTATTTGATATTCTTCTCTTTTGTTCTTTTAGCTGAGAGTTGTATTAGGCTTTTGGGGTATTATTTAGGATTGAGAGATTGAGAGGTTCCACTTTGTATTCCTCACAATTAGTAAAGCTTTTCTCCTTCTTCACCCGTAGACGTAGGCTACAAGCTGAACCACGTATATCTTTGAGTTCGTGTGTTCTTGATATTTTTTTGTGCTCACATGTGATTGATATTAGGTTATCTTAGGAAATTTGTCATAACACCCTCATGTGATTCGCGCCCAAAATGATTTATTTCCTTTCCTTTTTTTGGGTGGGGGAAAGAAAATTTTAGTTATTTGATTGAGAAAAGATTGAAGTTTAGGGAGAGTTTTGTAAGACACCCCAAAACTTAGCGTGATTATGTGAGATAAATAGAAGTTTAGAAAGATATGTGTAATATCCCTCAAAGCTCAAGCTTGTTTATGTGAAACTAATCCTTTTATTTTATTTTTAGCTCATATTATATATGTTTTTAGATGCTTTGGCTATATGTAGATGTTCTTACTTAGCATCGATGTGTTTATGCTCCACTTGTCGCTACCAATGGCAAATTGTGCGCGAATCCCTCACGTGATTCGCGCCCAAAATGATTTTTTTCCTTTCCTTTTTTTTTGGGTGAGGGAAAGAAAATTTTAGCTATTTGATTGAGAAAAGATTAAAGTTTAGGGAGAGTTTTGTGAGACACCCCAAAACTCAGCATGATTATGTGAGATAAATAAAAGTTTAGAAAGATTATGTGCAATATCCCCCAAAGCTCAAGCTTGTTTATGTGAAACTAATCCTTTTTTTAGCTCATATTATATATGTTGCTAGATGCTTCTTTCAGTACATAGAACAAAAATGTTTCAGAAGTATAATATCCATGCTGTGTACGTCATGTGTTTGAAAATCACTATATCTGCCAAAAACCCCTCAACCTCGAACACAATGCTTATTTAAAAAAAAGTAAAAAACAAAAAACAAAAAACCTGCTAAACACACCTAATATTCATGTAGAAAGACCAACAATTTTTATCTTTCATTTTCATGTTTTCAAAGAAGAGGAAATGGGTAAGGGCCGGTCCATTCTCAAGGTGATTGTATCCAACACGTCTTTTTCTAGCTTTTTCTTTTTTTTTAAAGAAAAAAGAAAAAATGTGTTAAGGCCCCAAAAAATAAAGTGGTTGTGACCAGGCACCTTGTATTATTTTTTGTGTGACAAAGCCCCCAATACATGAAATAACTGCATTTCAGCCCCTAATTACATTTCCAAGAAAGCACAGGGAGAAACTATTTGATAAAACCCTAAAATACCCCTAACCCGTTCCCCCAAAACTTATCTTCCCTCTCTCTGTTCTCTCTTCTCATGCTGAAAACTCCTCAAACCTTCATCATCTTGAGAACCCAATTTCGAAACCTTAGTTTTCACTCAAGCGTCCAGTAAATCCATAAAAAACATCTAAAAATTTTTTAAGGAAAATGGTTGATTACCCTAATGTGGAGAAGGGTGATGGAGACAACACCCAAATGGAGGGGGTTCATCACCGGCGCTGCTCGACATGATTGGTGAAGGAGGATTTGTCAAAATTATCCACCTCCACCTCTGTTTCTGCCCATATATCTCCCGCCGGCGGTTCTCCTACGATATCCTCTGAGGAAGAGGAGAGTAACAAGGTGACAGTGACCCTATTGAGCATGAAAAGGGGACCGGAAGTTCGAAACCACAAGAGGAGACATTCGTTGGAGGATATGCCCATCTCTAAGAAGAAGTAAGTTTCTAATCAATTGAGTGATTTTGAATTTAATTAAATTTTGTTATAAGTAATTTATAAAATTATGGTGTTGGATGTTAGGTGAAAATATGAGCGGGAAAAAAGGAAGAAAGTTAACAGTTTAATTTTTTGAAATCCGACTGAGTTTTATGGGTTCTGTTTATGAAAAAATGGTAGTGAGAAACCTGTTATTGTAGTGTAGAACCAGTTTCTTAATTTAGAAGTATAATTAGAACAATATCAAGTATAATCATTTTAAAGAAATACATATCAATAATTCTCATTTGTTATTAACTATTAAATATGCATGTCTCTCGTTTGTTGTTAACGTTTAGCCTTAAGTGTCAATTACTAGCTATTCATGTTAATAAATCTTGACTTTTACTAAGTTAATGCATTTACTGTTAACTGTTACCTAATTTGGAATCATCTTAATAGTAATTATTTGTTGCTAGGCTAAGCTCATAACTGTTGCCGTTTGATATTCAATTTATTGATAATAAAAATGGATAAAATAGGGACCTTATTTGTAGAATTTTTTCCTTAATCTGAGTAAAATTATTATGTATGAAGTGTAGACCTATTGTATAACATGTAGGCTGATTTTGTGGAATTTAGCTTATTGTGTTATATTATCATGTAATATATATAGAGAAGTATAATCATAGCATATGAATTAAAATATACAATCATATCCAGCAATTATGAAAAGTATGCAAATATTCACAATTGGATTTTGTCATATATTATATATTGAGAAGTATAGCTTGTACATCAATTTTAATATTTAAGTGATAGCATTACATAGTAAGTAAGTGATAGCATTACATAGAAAAAGTAAGTAACTGATGTTTACTTTTACACATACATGTTTCATCATTAGATATTAAATTTTATAAACGAATGTTAACTTGTATGAACAGATGTTATGTGAAAGTTGAATGTTGTTAACGTTCAACCGTAAGTGTTAACTGTCACAAAAGGTTGTTAAGTTTTAACCTTTAATGATAATATTTGCCACTGATGTTAATAAGTATAAAGGATATTAAGAATTTTAATGATTTGTTAAGAGTAAATATTTATTTATGCAGGAAAATTGATGTTATAGGTGATATAAGGCCTACTGCATGTTTTGGATTGTACTATACTTTCATGAAGAAACTTCAACCAAGAATGAAGAAGTGGCATTGGGATGCCTACAAGGACAGTAACTTCGAGCACTACGTATTGTTCGGACCTCCAGCACGTGATCGATGGGCACTAGAGCATGTGCTATGTCATTATGTTCGTGAAAATGATGAATTCTCCTTTCATGATTCCAAAAGCGGGTCGATATTTTTAGTCAAATTTGATGAAGAATGAGTGAAAACTCACATGGGCTTCCATATTGATGGGGAGTTGATCTATGGAAGTAGATACCCTCACAACCGGCTTTGGAGGGAGTACTTTGAAGAGAAGAAAGAAATGCTAAAGGCCAAGGCAAAGGCAAAGGCAAAGGCAAAGGCCAAAGATAAAGAAAAAGCTGGTAGCATGAGGAGATATGTTGAAGAGTTACTGGAGACACTGGTTGAGTCAACCTCAAAGAAGGACCTTAAGGATTTTGTGCTGCTTCAGATTTTGTACCAGTGTGCAATGATTTGGTGCCCTAACAGCTCACAAGGTATCCCAAGATAGTTGTTTTAATATGTGGATGTTCGCGGGAAAAATTATCTTCATTGATGTCATTGTTCTCTTAAGCAACAGTTTATCGGTTACAAAAGATCCGGTTACAACAAAATCAAAAAAAAAATAAAAAGATTACAACTTTTCTTTTTTGTGGAACAAATCGCAAGATCCTGTTTTGCGGTCTCTTGCTTGTGTGGGTTCCTCGCCTGCGCCGGGGTTAATCCGTGGACCACCGCGTGATCTTGATCCGGTCGGATCTACACGGTATGACGGGTGTTATTTCATGAAGGAAATAACAGCCGGGGGTATTATTTCACCAAGGAAATAATAGTCTCAAGTAATCGAAATCGACCAAGCGAAATCGATACTCTTCTCGGGATCAAAAACCAAGTTTTGATCTGGAGGATAACCGTGTGGATCTCAGATCTGATCTCCCTCGAACTCCTGCCTTGTTTGGTGTGGATGATCGCCAAGAACCAGATCTGAAAAGTTCAAAACTCCAAGATTCCAAAGCTTCAACCTTTTTTAGTCTTGAGCCTTTAATCCAGTAGAGTTTCGCCTCCAAAAAATCCAACTCTTTAGCCTTCAATCTCTCAAAAGTCCAACCTCTTCAACAATGAGCCTAGGGGTCTATTTATAGGCTCCTCAAACCAGATCTGGGCTCAGATCTGGACCCAGATCTGGGTGGCTCGGCCAGGTGGCGTGGCCAGGCCGAGACACTTGTGAGTGTCTCGGGTATTTTGATCATAA